>JAASAO010000476.1:0-102109 GCA_017311375.1 Mytilus coruscus | reverse complement strand
AGCAATATTTTAATTTCAGGATAGAATTTATTATACAAAATGAAAGCATCATTAAAACACTAAAAAATTTGCCTGCATAAATTAGGGTCCCAGCATATCCTCCTTTTATTCAAAATATTGATACGTAACAAAATTTCAGTAGTTTTGATACCTCATGCTGACTCGTACAACAAAATTATTTGACCGCTTCAACCAAAACTGACCATATGTGCACTTTAATTTGTAAATCTATATACCCGCATAGTAAATAAGCCACATTTTTATGTCAGGATTCAATGTATAATACAATGGACAGCAATATTGCAATACAATAACAACAAATTTTGTTCGGATAAATTTAGGATACCAGCATGTCCTCCTTTTATTCAAAATATTGATACGTAACAAAATTTCAGTAGTTTTGATACCTCATGCTGTCTTGTACAACAAAATTATTTGACCGCATCGACCAAAACTGACCATATGTGCACTTTAATTTGTAAATCTATATACCCGCATAGTAAATCAGCCACATTTTTATGTCAGGATTCAATGTATAATAAAATGGACAGCAATATTGCAATACAATAACAACAAATTTTGTTCGCAAAATTTAGGGTGCCAGAATGTCCTCCTTTTATTCAAAATATTGATACGTAACAAAATTTCAGTAGTTTTGATACCTCATGTTGACTTGTACAACAAAATTATTTGACCGCTTCAACCAAAACTGACCATATGTGCACTTTAATTTGTAAATCTATATACCCACATAGTAAATCAGCCATATTTTTATGTCAGGATTCAATGTATAATACAAATGACAGCAATATTGCTATACAATAGCAACAAACCTTGTTCGCATAAATTTAGGGTGCCAGAATGTCCTCCTTTTATTCAAAATATTGATACGTAACAAAATTTTAGTAGCATGAGTAGTTTTGATACCTCATGCTGACTTGTACAACAAAATTATTTGACCGCATCAACCAAAACTAACCATACGTGCACTTTAATTTGTAAATCAGCCATATTTTTTATGTCAGGATTAAATGTATAATACAAATGACAGCAATATTGCTATACAATGGCAACAAACTTTGTTCGCATCAATTTAGGGTGCCAGAATGTCCTCCTTTTATTCAAAATATTGATACGTAACAAAATTTCAGTAGCATGAGTAGTTTTGATACCTCATGCTGACTTGTACAACAAAATTATTTGACCGCATCAACAAAAACTGACCATATGTGCACTTTAATTTGTAAATCTATATACCATGTATACCCGCAAAGTAAATCAGCCATATTTTTTATGTCAGGATTCAATGTATAATACAATGGACAGCAATATTGCAATACAATAACAACAAATTTTTGTTCGAATAAATTTAGGGTGCCAGCATGTCCTCCTTTTATTCAAAATATTGATACGTGACAAAATTTCAGTAGTTTTGATACCTCATGCTGACTTGTACAACAAAATTATTTGACCGCATCGACAAAACTGACCATATGTGCACTTTAATTTGTAAATCTATATACCATGTATACCCGCAAAGTAAATCAGCCATATTTTTATGTCAGGATTCAATGTATAATACAATGGACAGCAATATTGCAATACAATAACAACATATTTTTGTTTGCATAAATATTGGGTGTCAGCATGTTCTACTTGTATCCAAAATATTGATACGTAACAAAATTTCAGTAGTTTTGATACCTCATGTTGACTTGTACAACAAAATTATTTGACAGCTTCAACCAAAACTGACCATATGTGCACTTTAATTTGTAAATCTATATACCCACATAGTAAATCAGCCATATTTTTATGTCAGGATTAAATGTATAATACAAATGACAGCAATATTGCAATACTATAACAACACATTTTTCTTCGAATAAATTTAGGGTGCCAGCATTTCCTCCTTTTATTCAAAATATTGATACGTAACAAAATTTCAGTAGTTTTGATACCTCATGCTGACTTGCACAACAAAATTATTTGACGGCATCGACAAAAACTGACCATATGTGCACTTTAATTTGTAAATCTATATACCATGTATACCCGCATAGTAAATCAGCCATATTTTTTATGTCAGGATTCAATGTATAATACAATGGACAGCAATATTGAAATACAATAACAACAAATTTTGTTCGCATAAATATTGGGTGTCAGCATGTCCTCCTTTTATCCAAAATATTGATATGTAACAAAATTTCAGTAGTTTTGATACCTCATGTTGACTTGTACAACAAAATTATTTGACCGCTTCAACCAAAACTGACCATATGTGCACTTTAATTTGTAAATCTATATACCCACATAGTAAATCAGCCATATTTTTATGTCAGGATTCAATGTATAATACAAATGACAGCAATATTGCTATACAATAGCAACAAACCTTGTTCGCATAAATTTAGGGTGCCAGAATGTCCTCCTTTTATTCAAAATATTGATACGTAACAAAATTTCAGTAGCATGAGTAGTTTTGATACCTCATGCTGACTTGTACAACAAAATTATTTGACCGGATCAACCAAAACTGACCATATGTGCACTTTAATTTGTAAATCAGCCATATTTTTATGTCAGGATTAAATGTATAATACAAATGACAGCAATATTGCTATACAATGGCAACAAACTTTGTTCGCATCAATTTAGGGTGCCAGAATGTCCTCCTTTCATTCAAAATATTGATACGTAACAAAATTTCAGTAGCATGAGTAGTTTTGATACCTCATGCTGACTTGTACAACAAAATTATTTGACCGCATCAACAAAACTGACCATATGTGCACTTTAATTCGTAAATCTATATACCATGTATACCCGCAAAGTAAATCAGCCATATTTTTATGTCAGGATTCAATGTATAATACAATGGACAGCAATATTGCAATACAATAACAACAAATTTTGTTTGCATAAATATTGGGTGTCAGCATGTTCTCCTTTATCCAAAATATTGATACGTCACAAAATTTCAGTAGTTTTGATAGCTTATGCTGATTTATACAACAAAATTATTTGACCGCTTCAACCAAAACTGACCATATGTGCACTTTATTTGTAAATCTATATACCCGCATAGTAATTAAATCAGCCATATTTTTATGTCAGGATTAAATGTATAATACAAATGACAGCAATATTGCAATACATACAACAAATTTTTGTTCCAATAAATTTAGGGTGCCAGCATGTCCTCCTTTTATTCAAAATATTGATACGTAACAAAATTTCAGTAGTTTTGATACCTCATGCTGACTTGTACAACAAAATTAATTGACTGCATCGACAAAAACTGACCATATGTGCACTTTAATTTGTAAATCTATATACCATGTATACCCGCAAAGTAAATCAGCCATATTTTCTATATCAGGATTCAATGTATAATACAATGGACAGCAATATTGCAATACAATAACAACAAATTTTTGTTCGCATAAATATTGGGTGTCAGCATGTTCTCCTTTGATCAAAAATATAGATACGTAACAAAATTTCAGTAGTTTTGATACCTTATGCTGATTTGTACAACAAAATTATTTGACCGCTTCAACCAAAACTGACCATATGTGCAGTTTAATTTGTAAATCTATATACCCGCATAGTAAATCAGCCATATTTTTATGTCAGGATTAAATGTATAATACAAATGACAGCAATATTGCTATACAATAGCAACAAACTTTGTTCGCATAAATTTAGGGTGCCAGAATGTCCTCCTTTTATTCAAAATATTGATACGTAACAAAATTTCAGTAGTTTTGATACCTCATGCTGACTTGTACAACAAAATTATTTGACCGCATCGACCAAAACTGACCATATGTTGCTTTAATTTGTAAATCTATATACCTGCATAGTTTATCAGCCATATTTTTTATGTCAGGATTCAATGTATAATACAATGGACAGCAATATTGCAATACAATAACAACAAATTTTTGTTCGCATAAATTTAGGGTGCCAGCATGTCCTCCTTTTATTCAAAATATTGATACGTAACAAAATTTCAGTAGTTTTGATACCTCATGCTGACTTGTACAACAAAATTATTTGAACGCTTTAACCAAAACTGACCATATGTGCACTTTAATTTGTAAATCTATAAGGCTGCATTATAAATAAGTTGTTTTAAATGTTGTGATGGATTGTACCTGGCGCCTTTATGTCTTCTCCTGGCGCTCCTGTGCACATTTTAGTAGGACCGCAAATGTATTAAAGCAATAATATTGGAAAACATTAATGAAAAAAAATTTCCTCATAAATTGAAAGTGTCAGCATTTCATCTCTGTATTCATAATATTGAACAGTCACTAGAGATAGTAGTTCAGGATGGTGTGTAAAACAAAACTATTAGGTCGCATCATCCAAGTACCAACACTGACATGTCTGAAGTTATTTGTACTTTTAATAAAAAAGTATACGAAGTTCTCTTCTGGGAATAGTATACTGTTAATCTATTATGTCGGATGATTGATTTTGTTTGTAGTTAAACGTCAAGTGGCAACTATTTCATTCAAGTGCACACTGAGTATAATTTTGGGACGTCCCATATATCAATTAATCGGCAAGACAAATCTCTCGACAAATCTGACGAATTTGACGAGATTGTTGATAGTTTTACCACACCGTACGTATCCGGACACTGTACAATTTTTATAGAATATTCTGCGGGAAAATAGAATGGTAAATCCAATGCAAATAAGTTGAATAACAATGAAATATCCATGCATGTATAAATGCATAAAGTAAAATTTATGAAGACACAGGTAAAAACGGGGAATGAAGCAACGTCGACAATGATGTTGATATCCCATGATATAAGAATATCGTTCCGATGCATTGGATAACCTTTCTATCCGCCTTCTAATAAAAAACCTTTCATTTCCTTTTGATAGCTCTATGTGTTTGTATAGCCATTATTTTATGTATATAAGAATATATCAAATAACAAAAAAATTTTGTTGATATGTATAATCTAGTAGCTATATAGTCTAGCGAGTAAAGAAATTTGCTATCCGGGGAAAGACAATGCGAATGTTGTTTACATATTTTAATTAAAGTTCAAGTCTGGTATGAAAACTCTTAAACACGATAATCTGTCATAAGCAGACCTGTCATCAGGTCTGGTCAGTAGCAGACTTGTCCACAGGTCTGGTCAGAAGCAGACCTGTCCACATGTCTGGTCAGGAGCAGACCTGTCCACATGTCTGGTCAGGAGCAGACCTGTCCACAGGTCTGGTCAGGAGCAGACCTGTCCACAGGTCTGGTCTGGGGCAGACCTGTCTTCAGGACTGGTCAAAAGCAGACTTGTCCACAGGTCTGGTCAGTAGCAGACCTGTCCACATGTCTGGTCAGGAGCAGACCTGTCCACAGGTCTGGTCAGGAGCAGACCTGTCCACAGGTCTGGTCTGGGGCAGACCTGTCTTCAGGACTGGTCAAAAGCAGACTTGTCCACAGGTCTGGTCTGGAGCAGACCTGTAGATAGGTCTGCAGCAGTCCTAAAAAGCAGACCGTAGGTCTGGTCCACCAACGACGAAGTTAACTTGCTTGTCTGCTTAAAATTCTCAAGTTAACTTAGAAAGCAGTCAACAAGTCTGCTCCAAGTTAACTTTTGTCAAGGTTAGGACCGCACCCATCTGTACCGTTCGCAATTAGAGCCAACATATCTTATTTTCTGCTATGAAAACTTCTCACCAAATTCAAACTTGTTCAAAATTCGAATGGTAAAATTCGAATCTAGATAGGTCGTGCAGATATTACAAACGGGTTTAACATCGTTTTGCTAAAATCAGTCCAATTCTGAAAACTTACCTTTCCAAATAAATTGTACTACCTAACGAAATGAGATACAACCACGTGGTAAAATCAAATTCATAAGTTGAATGAAGACAGTCAGCATGATTCATTGAAGTTAACATGCCTGTCTGTTTTATATTTATTAAGTTAACTTGGAAAGCTGTGAACAAGTCTGCGCCAAGTTCACTTTGATTCAAGTGGGACTAATCCCATCTGTAGATATGTACAGGAAACTATTTGACCAACAGCGAAAAAAAAAACATAATAAGATTTAGGTCATGGACCTTTTGTGTTAAGTCTAAAAATAGGTGGAAGATATCAAATGGATATTCAAACTCAGTAGTCGTAGACAAATTGACAACGCCATGGAAAATGATCAACGACCGAAAAAACATATAACACAGTTTCACAAAACATAGAAAACTAAAGAGTGAGCAACACAAACCTCACAAAAAAAAAAAAAAACGGTGGATGTCTTCGCTGGTCCGGAAGGGTACCCAAAAGAGAGAATACACCCATCATATTTAAGACTTTAAATCTTATGTATGTTTTTATAAATAACAGTATGTAAGACAGTGAAAACATTCTCTCTTTGCAAGTTACAAACAAAAATTAATATTCTACATTTATGTAATATAAAGGTTTTGTTTAGCAAAGCATTCATAACAATACAATCTACACGATTTGAATAATCTATTAACTCGTGTTTTTCCTTCATTCGCTAAATTATTGCTGTAATAGAATAGAAGACGAAGCGACAACCCGATTAGATATAGCCGATGTAAATACTCGAGGTTAAAAGACCATTTGTAATATGTTTATAGCTATTTTCCGGTGAAATGTCAACGACAGATGCTCTTTGCGTCATAAACTATCTTTCTACTAGACCGCAAACACCTAATTTTACCCGAATAGTGTGGTACGAAAAATTATCACAAACAAAATCGAAGTTTGAGAAACTAGCGATATTAATAAGATGAAATGTTACAACATTTACTGATGAAATTGATTTCATGGTTTTTGTTGAATGAAATAAGTGTTCAATTTACACTGGAAAGATTAATGAAAAGAACAAAATTTAAGTTAGACCGTATTCGCCATTAAAACCAATTACAGGTCAAATAAAATAGAAGAAACTTTCACAAGAGCTCGAATACCTAAAGGGATTGATATGTTATTTTTATAAATATTTCTGTTCACAGATCATAGTAGTAGACATGATTAGTTGGCGAATCATAAGTCCTTCATGGCTGCAATGAACATAACATTGAACAACAAATCGGAGGACTTACCTTGTTTGTATTGGATAACTAAGCTTCACAAAATTCCGTACAAACAACGGTACATTGCCGGCTCATCTGCATGTTCGACTAAAGAATTGCCCATTAGATTGACGAAAATTCTGTCCGCAGTAAAGAGGGTCTTCAGAAATACTGTGAAACTGTTTACTCGCGTAGTGGTATTAACCATATGTGGATTCTAAAAACTCTAAAGAACTTCTGGATAATTTTAAATCACGACCTTTTCTGAAATTAGTTGTATCAAAACCTTTGATTTTTCAACTCTGTATACCACCATTCCCCATGTGAAATTGAAAAATCGTCTAAAAGAAATAATCCACAATGCTTTTCAACATAAAATGGTTGAATACGCTATACATTTTTTACTTTGGGATACTATACGGCATATATTGTTTATAGTGAACTAAAAGGTAAAACATGCTACACAGAGGATCAAGTGATCAGTATGCTGGAGTTTCTTATTGACAACATATCTGTTGAATTTGAGGTATACTTTTCAACAAATTGTCGGCATTCCTATGGAAACGAACTGTGCATGCCGACCTCTTTATTTTCATATGAATCGGAGTTCCTTCAGGTACTTGTCAAAAACAAAATGATCAAAGAAGCCAGGTCATTAAATTTCACATTCAGATATATTGATGATGTCCTTTCCATTAACAATCCAAACTTTTCTGATTGGGGTACATTGATATATCCCCAGAACTAGAAATTAAAGAAACAACAGATACGGCTTCCCCGCCTCATTTTAGACTTATACCTCGAATTTGACATACACGGTCATCTCAGTACCAGAATTTATAACAAAAAGACGATTTTAATTTTGAAATTATCAATTCCCCACCTTAGTAGCAATTTACCAACTTCACCTGCATATGGGATATACTTTTCCCAACTGACTCGGTATTCAAGAGCTTGCAGCTCATACTCAGACTGTGAAACGTCATCAGTGTCTGAGCAGAAAGTTGATAAACCAGGGGTATGTTAAAGAACGTCTCGTCCTTTTCCTAAAACAGTTCATCAGAAGGTACCAATACCTTGTTGATAAATATTCCGTATCAACTTCACAAATAATACACGATGATACAGATTATGGGTACTGACTTTGTTTATTATCTTAATAACTTGTTATAGTATTCCTTTTTTTTTTGTCTTTATGAATATTACTTTTACTGTTTAGTCTGTTTTTGTGATATCCATTTGACGTGACTATGTACTTATACATCCCGTCATTGTGTTATTATTCTATGATCATTTTCACCACCACAAAATCTTTAGTTGTAGGAAAAATTTTATATGTATATGAAGGTCAAATTGAATTACATTTTGTTATACGTGGAATAGTCATTTCTCAAAATGTTTATATTACACCAGCTTAAAGGCATTGTATGATCTAAGGAACAGTTTTGTTCAAAGAAAAAGTGTTTATCTTGAATTAAAGATTCATTACATTCATGTTAATAAAAGTAACACTATGTTTTGATAGGGTTTACATAAATCCATGAACTCCTCGAAAAACAATCAGAAATGTGTGTTAGTTTTTAATACGCATGGCTGCATCTACATTATTTATCGGAACCACTCAAATAATTTAAGAACAAGTTTTTTTTCTAATAGATAGATGTTCAATAAAAAATCGAACAACACATGTTTCTCTCAAATTTTAAAACCCAAATATGATGTCTTATCATTAAAGTCGTGGTAAATTGTAGCTACTATTAATGATTTAATTAAAGTTACGTCTTAATTTAAGACGATGTCAAGTGCACATAAATCCACTGTTCCACCTTAAATTATATATAAACCAATTCAAATCAAAGAGATATTCAATTTGATTTATCATGTTAACCAAAAGCTGGTTTGTCAGACAAACAAAAACAAAAAAGGATAAACAATTAAATTTTAACCAAATAGTTATGTGTTTGCAATCAATTTAGAGATATCAGAGATATACGCGTAAATGTAATACCGGAAATGGCTCGCCTGTTAAATCCCATCCTTATAGTACATCGCAAGCTGATAAACAATAAATTCAAAGGCAGGAACTTCTTCTTGAATAAAATATAACAGAAGAACTCCCTAGCGAACATATGTTAACGAGACAACATCTTGAGACTACGTATTGCTTTTTGTTCACTTAATAAATCAATCATTCTTCAGCAGCATCCCCTGCCTCTTATAGATAATGTATTTGATGCTTTAGGAAAATTTAATGCCAAAATTTATTCAGGACCTGATTTGACAATGGCTTATTATCAAATGCTAATGGACGAAGACTTACAGCCTTTATTACTCATGATAAATTATATCAATTTACGACTTCCGGTAGCATGAAGGTGACATGAAATGGTGTTTTTCTACTTTTTATTGAAAAACTAGCTAATAAGTCTGTGTAAGTTATGAGAAGGTCTTGAAATAGAAATAATAGATGATCCAGAAACAACTCTGTCTGTTTTAGGAACATATATATTATATAAAATATCTTTAATTGCTACAAACATTTTTGATAAAAGAGAATTCGAGTAGACCGAAATCCGTTTCCGGTGTAAACAGAGGTCAGTGGTCGGAGTCAAATTCGACAGTCGATAGTAAATTTTGCGTATTATATAGATACGGCTGATAACCATGGACACTAGGGCACACAAAGGAACGAGCCATTTATACAACTGTATGAATCAAAGTATGTGTCCGAATGCTTTTGAAGTCTGCACCTTAATTAGAAGTGTAAAAAGTTGCCATATTGGACTCATATGAAAGATAGTTGATCGAATATTCCCAAAAAATAAAATTTGAAGATAATTCGGGTTGTTTTAGGCCACGTGATATCTTTCCAAAGTCACTAGTTAAGTTTTTGTCTAAAACGTGTTAATTCAAGCCGAGCCCAATCAAGCTAAAAGGAAAAAGGGGGCGGGGTAGCATCTGGGTACATACTATCTTTTGAAACTTACATAAAATTGAGTGGGACAATGGGGAAAGTTTCAATGAGACACCAACCCGACAAAAGAGCAGAAAACAGCCGAAGGCCATCAATGGGTTTTCAACACAACGAGAAAATCCCACACCCGAAGGAGGGCTTCAGCTTGCCCCTTAACAAACATGTATACTAGTTAAGTGAAATTGATGTCATACTTAACTCCAAATCATATAAGTAAACAAATATTAAAAAAACATACAAGACTACAAACAGAAATATAAGTTTTTCTCTATGTAGTTGGTTTTCTTTTTTGAAATAGACAGTAAAATTAGGTTAAATTAAATTTCAACTTCGTTAAAAACATTTCAGGATATTGAAGCGGTTTTAGTAACCTTTTCAATAATTTCTGTAAAAAATTATAAGGAATTGTTAGCGCACCTTAATTTCTAATTGCGCTGGTACACTAAAAATTACATTTTTTGCTAGTGTACAAGTTATTTTTATTATTCTGACATTAGTCTTCCAAAGTCCACTGCACAGTTGTTAAAAATATACTTGTTTACCCCCCTTCTAAAAAAAAAAAAAAAAAAAACAGTATTCTTTGCACTACTTGGTGAAAATATACTGTTAGAATTTCATGAGAAAGAGGTTTTACCGAAAAATAAACAACATTTTTTCAGTAAGAGGTATATCGACCATCAACAGATAATAATGAAAGTTTGAATCACATTTAGTCACACAGCGGGTATTATGAAGTTTAATTTGCGCCCTTTACCACATCTGTACGTTAAAGAATGTCGATGATACAAGAGTTATTGTGAAAATGTTTTCAAACGTGCCTCATATGAAACCTGTACCGGTGGGAAAAGGAAAGGGTTAGCTAATTGGCTTAACTCTTTTCCTTTATGGCATTTTATACATTTACTCATCGGAAAGATACTACAAAAGTTCAATTGAATACTGCATTCGCACTGAAGGTTATACACTTGTCATTCTCTCATCTTAAAGTATATCTAAGATAGCCGTAAAGATGTGTGAAAATCCAAGTTGATTTGAAAAAGTTATAGAAATAGTTAAAGGTGACTATCTGAATCTAATCAAAACTGAAAATTCTAGCTTTTTTTACCTATTAATTAAATCCTTAAATCTGACAGCAAAGAATCAAACTACCAAATAACCTGGAATTTTGTAGGATCAATATATAATTGAAGTAGATGGGATGATTTAGACCAGTCTAGACTAAATTTAAAGGTTAAGACTGACCGAGCAATATTTTTCCATTTGTTACAAAACTTCATTTTCACCTGGGAAATCGTACTAAATAAGGGAAGATTTGTTCAGTTTTGATTAAACACAATTTGTGTAGCTAGTTGTTGTCATAGACGATTTTATGATCATAACACTTCACACGATGCAAGTTTACGACGAATTGAAATGCATGAATCTCATACCTTATTCCTTTGATTTGGATCTATATTTGATATTTCTAGTAACAATTCGACCAATTCGAGTTCTTCTCTTCTAGCAGCTTTGTGTAAGACAGTGTTTCCATCCTGAAAAAATAAATCTTATTATATTACCAGTACTTAAGCAAAAGGTAAAATATTCATGAGCCTCACATATCTTCTGTAAAAGACAACACTTAATAACAAAGAGGTTACAGATAAGATAATTTAGATATTTTTTTTAATATTTTTTATAAAAGTAACCTGTATAAATTAAATGAAATTATGTTAGTAATACTTTGTGAACGTTCAACTTGATTGTTTCCGATTTAAGATGATTCAACCTGACTCTTTCTTTATAAAATCACATCTGTCTACCATCTACTGAGTTTGAAAGAATCAGATAATGTGGATGCCTTTGATTTCTTCTTGGTAAATGTAAGTCCTTTTTCCTCTTCGGTATTTTGTTTTTATAAGGTGGAAACACATATTGATGTGTGAACACTGGGTCTGACGTTGTCTGAGCCGTTTAAGCAACAGTTGAAAATCATCTCAAGCAGTACACTACATACCTCATATACTCTTCTTGGATCTATAGTTGTTCTTCCTAATAACAGTTTGACTATTTTTAAATGTTCTGCTTCTGCCGCTATGTCAAATGCAGTATTCCCATCCTAGAAATAATAAGGATCATAATAAAACAACTCTTTCTAATATCATAATAACAAAAGGCAAATCACAGAATAATTTTGTTCAGAATAATGAATGAAATTCAAATGAACAGCACTTTTATAATGCAGTTTAGATCAAGCAGTAATGCATAATCCATCCAACACTTTTGGAAATTAAGGGATGGGTAGATTGGATTTGTAAAAATACTGAAAAGAAACAAAATAAGGGTGTATCAATGCACGAAACACAATCACTACACACATGATATCCAAACACCAAACATTTTAAAATTAATTTTGACGAAAAATATGTGTTTGGATAATTGATATGAAATATATAAGTAGAACTAAAGCTAAGGACTATACAAGTATACACAACATAAACGGATCTCAAAAGAATTTGACACCTATCTTGTTAAAAGTATTCTTAAAAGAGGTTTAATTGGAAGAATACATCATACCTGGTGAAATAGAGGGGTTACAAAACATTGAGTGAAAGATAAAAAAAAATAATTTGAACACCTTTAATAATGTTCTATAGAATGTATATTCAGCAAATAAACTGTAACAATGAATGACCTATCATATGAACGTCCAAATCATTAAAGTATGTTTCTGTAGCTGAACATTCCCTTGACTAATGAATTTCTGTTATTGAAACCTTGAAATTTGCGGTTTTATTAAGAAGGAATCACAGAAAAGGATTTTTGCGTGAAAACTATTTGAACACGTGCTTCTAAAACCTTATCTATTTTATTACATATTTTAAGTATAGTTAGTATTACATAGGACAAACTGGCATGCTATAAACAAATAAAAGTCGCGTTTTTTTTTAAACAATTAGCTTTAGCAAA
Source organism: Mytilus coruscus (assembly GCA_017311375.1). Taxonomy (NCBI): domain Eukaryota; kingdom Metazoa; phylum Mollusca; class Bivalvia; order Mytilida; family Mytilidae; genus Mytilus; species Mytilus coruscus. The sequence goes on along the minus strand of JAASAO010000476.1, from coordinate 89,113 downwards.
TATTAGAAACATGTGTGAAATCAGTATCCACGTGTTTACTTTATTCACACTGTTTTATATTATGTCAATATCAATAGAAAAGAAAAGAAACCAAGTTTCAAAAGGACATAAAATTAACCAGATTTGTGCTGTAAGATAACGTTTTAACGTGACCTTTACTCACTTCTACTATAACGTCGATCAATTGTTGACAACACACATTATTGACATCAATGAATATATCAGAGGTAAAACCGGTTGGAGTGCCCAACGAAGATTTTAAGGGACAATCTGATTGTTGCTGCCTTATTTGAAATGAAGCTCGACATCAACAGATTTTCTGTTGTTTTACATATGTTATCTTTTCATTGGACCTTTTGTGGGGTTTCTAAAACTATCGTCTGGTTAATGTATATACAAGATGTGTGCACCGATTGCTGATAAAAATAATTACAGACGAATAAGATGAAACAAAATATTATTGAAAATATTTCCACACATCAAATGACCTTTGTCCTTTTTTTTCCAAATGCAATAATATGATATGATTTGTTCTTGTTTATGTAAAATGCAGAATTCTTGCAGTTATTTTGTGTTTTATTTCTGGTCTTTGAATGTCATGTAGAACTATACTTTTAGGTGGAGATAAAAAAAACTGATTTAATAATACGAAATTTTAGAACATTTATTGATGAAATTGATTTCATGTTTTTTCAATGCAATAAGTGTTCAACTTACAACTTCTAAAATATAAAAAAAATCAATACTAAATCTGTCGCTTTACAACTGACAGGTGATATCTATACACATCGAATTAATTATCTTTATTTATACTCATCATGACGAATTTACACTTATTAAAAGTAAAATAACAAAATACCAAACTCAAGGAAAATTGAGTATTCACATATTTTATTTGTTCATGTTGTTTGCACTGAAAGATCGTCCGTAACAATGTTAATTCATGTAACGTACATCTGTATTAGTTCTAATTTAACAATATAACTCTTCACGTATCCAGGTATTTATCCCTTCCTGTCTTTTAGATTTTGTGTTTGAACTTGTAGCGTGTATGATGACGGTAAACCCAGAAAAGGCTTTGTACCTAAATTGTTATTTTAATTTTTTTTGACACTCTACTGCTTTATATTATTGATTTTGATATAGGAACGTCATTTGCTAGTAAACCTTTGTTTTAAATCGTTTATAATCAATCAGAAAAGATGAATAGAAAAATATCAACGAAATAGACTTTCAAAATTACGTTAACCACCGAAAATTTCAAGTTTTAGTGATAACGTTATATGTATATGATATAAAACTGAATATACTTTATTTTTACAAATGTATTTTGATATCTAACATAGCAGTAGAAATATGCTAGTCACAAATTGGTTTCGCGAATGAGAAAATATTATACCTTCATCTAGGGAAATAACAAACAAAATAAACAAAAACAAAGAAACGGATGTTTAGCTTATTAACTTTCTATAGTTCTTTTCAATATAAATATGAAGATGTGTTATGAGTGCCAAATAGACAACTCTCTATACAAGTCACAATGTATAAAAAGTTAATAAATCCACTTTTCCAATATGAGTGTTAATATGATAAAAACGAATATGTAAGTATATTGCAAAGATATGCACACATTTTAGCAACATTGTGTTTACATTGATTTGGACAGTTGTGTAGTCCGATGTATCTAGGTTAACAATCCTGGTTAGAACTATATTCTTTACCTTATTTTCTTTATTTGGATCTACATCTGTTCTGTTTAGTAGCAGTTGGACTATATCATGTGATCCATATCCAGCAGCAACGTGTAAGGAGTGTCACCGTTCTGACATAGAAAGGTTAAATCTTTCATTGTAATTATGTAAAAGTATATGAATTGAACGACTTTATAAAAGAATTGGACTATGACAAAATATTGCTAGTCAGCAATATTAGGTAGGAGTTTAGAGACATATTTATCAATCTTAGATGCTTCTAAATCTGCCAATGACACTATGTTAACTGCTTAGGTACGTAACCATGTCATGTAAATAATGTTTACGTTGTCCCTATCAACATGTATCTGGGTTTGGTTTTTCTAAAAATAAGAAAATTGAATACTAAACCTGTCGCTTTACAACTGACAGGTGATGTCTATACACATCGAATTAATTATCTTTATTTATACTCATCATGACGAATTTACACTTATTAAAAGTAAAATAACAAAATACCAAACTCAAGGAAAATTGAGTATTCACATATTTTATTTGTTCATGTTGTTTGCACTGAAAGATCGTCCGTAATAATGTTAATTCATGTAACGTGCATCTGTATAACTTCTCATTTAACAATATAACTCTTCACGTATTCAGGTATTTATCCCTTCCTGTCTTTTAGATTTTGGGGTTTGAGCGTGTAGCGTGTATGATGACAGTAAACCCAGAAAAAGGCTTTGTACTTAGAACGTTCCTAAATTGTTATTTCAATTTTTGGATACTGTACTGCTTGATATTATTGATATTGATATAGGAACGTCATTCGCTAGTAAACCTTTGTTTTAAACCGATTATAATCAAACCGAAAAGATGAATAGAAAATATGAATGAAAAAGAATTTCAAAATCACGTTAACCACCGAAAATTTCAAGTTTTAGTGATAACGTTATATGTATATGACTTACAACTGAATATATTTTATTGTTTACAAATATATTTTTGGTATCTAACATAGCATTAGAAACATGCTAGTCACAAATTGGTTTCGCGAAATGAGAAATTATTATACCTTCATCTAGATCACAACAAACAAAATTAACAAAAAACAAAGAACAGTATGTTTAACTTATGAACTTTCTATAGTTCTGTATAAATCCCCTTTTCCAATATGAGTGTCAATAAGATAAAGAACGAATATTTAAGTATACTGCAAAGATATGTTCAAATTTTAGCAACATTGTGGTTACATTGATTTGTACAGTTGTCTAGTCCGATGTATTAATGAATAACAATTCTGGTTGGAATTACATGCGTTATCCTATTTCCTTTTTTGTTTATATATATATCTTCTTTGTAATAGTAGTTGGACTATATCACGTGATGAATATCGAGCAGCGTAGTGTAAGGGAGTGTCACCGTACTCAAATAGAAAGATTGCAACTTTCGTAGTAATTATATAAATGTATATGAAATGAACGACTTTATAAAAAGAATTGGACTATGAACAAAATATCGCTAGTCAACAATATTAGGTAGGAATTTAGAGATATATTTATCAATTACAAATGCTTCTTAGTCTGTCATTGGCACTACGTTATCTGCATGTGTACCATGTGTACGTAATCATGTTATGTTTATAATGTTAGGCAGTCGTATCAACTTGTATCTGGGTTTTGGTTTTTTTTTCTAAAAAATAGAAAAATTGAACAGCAAACCTGTAGCTTTACAACTGACCAGTGATGTTTATACACATCGGATTAGTTATCTTTATTTATACTCAGCATTACGAATTTACACTTATTAATTGAGTATCAACATCTTTTATTTGTTTGCACTGAAAGATCGTCCGTAACAATGTGAGTTCATGTGACGTCCATCTGTATTAGTTCTCATTAAACAATTTAACTCCTCACTTATCCAGGTATTTATCCCTCCCTTCCTGTCTTTTAGATTTTAGGGTTTGAACGTTTATGATGAAGGTAAATCCAGAAAAGAGCTTTGTACTCAGGAGGTTCCTAGCGTGTTAATTTCATAAGCGTGTGTTAATGTCAGCGTTTTTTGAGTCTATTGCGTCAAAACGTTATTTTGTAGTCAATATGGTTTCAAACATTCATGCTACCGCTTGGTGGGGATAACTTTTTTTTTCAATTATTTGGTTATTGTGTTTATTGTCATTCGTGTAGGAACGTCATTAACTAGTAAAAGTTCGTTTTAAAAGATTTTAGCATCTGCATTAACTTTAATTGTGGTCAATTAAAAAAATACAACAAATGAACAAAATATAATTTTAGTATTTGTTATGATCATTTAGTATTTACAGTAACCAATACTGGTAATTTTACTCACTTTTGTTTCTGAAACAGAGCTATTCATAGTATTTGCTTCTTTTATCTTATTTAAGGGTCTGAAAATTAATTTCTTGATTTATGTTATACATTAGCAATGTATGACAAGCTTACTTTTCCCACAAGTTGCGTGTATCCCTTCAAAAAAGGTATATCTAATCGGTTTACAAGATGTGTACATCATATGAAAAACAAAGGATATGTTGTACATGTTGTATCCTTCCATAACACAAAATCAGTACATGCACAGAAAAAGAAAAAACACACACACACATACACACAAAAAGCAAAGGAACAGCGATGTTATTGCTGTTCTTCATCTCAAAGTCACAATGAGGCCTTCTTAAACGGGTTTAAGTTTAAGACGGCCCCTCGCTTTCAACTTAATCCGAATTCTGTTAAAAATAATTCGAATAGACTTGATAGGATGTTACACCACCAAATCGGGCCCGGTCGAAAAAGAACATACTGTGTAAATATCATTCTATATACAATATATTCTTGTAATTTAGGTACATTTATCAATTGAAAAGTGAAGGACGGTGAACTTGTAGAAAACATTTTAACTAATTATTAATAGTACCAAAATTTTTGACCTTTTTTCACTCGACCAAATTGCTACTTAACATAAAGATTCAGCACCCAAATTTTTTTAACATGTAATTTTTCCCTTTACTTATTATTTCATGCATGAAATATCAAGAAATAAATTGGGAAAGTGTATGAAAAAAATGTGCAAGTTATACACTGTTGACACTAAGGACTATAAACAACGAAAACCAAAGGACGATAACTGTGTCCTTGGACCTATAACAGAGACATATATAGTGTGTATATGTCTCTGTTTATGATAATTTTAAATTAAAAGATGTATTGTTATAAATCTGTAAATTTTCTAAATTTTTTGTTAGGCTTGATAACAATTAACGAATGCCCAAGTTGATAGTCTAGAAACGTTACGCAGTGCTGGTAATTCATGTACCTCTATACATTTAATTTTACATCGAAAATCAATTCTAATGTTCATATGAAAATAAGAAGATGTGGTATTGTTGCCAATGATACAACTCTCCACCATAGAAAGACCAAGTGACATTAAAGTTAAGAACTCTAGATCACCATATGGCCTTCAACAACGAGCTAAACCAATAACCCATAGTCAGCAATAAAAGTCCCCGAAATGACAAATGTTAAACAATTCAAACGAGAAAACTAACGGCCTGATTTATGTACAATACTATTATATAAAAATGAAAAACAAAAATGATATAAAGCAACAAATTTGAACAACAACCACTGATTACAGCAGGGGCGGATCAAGCCATTTAAAAAAGGGGGTTCCAATCATATGTCCCCATTCAAAAGCATTGATCATCAAACAAAGCGAGTTCCGAACGACGGCAAACCCCAGGATCCGTCACTGTACAGTCTCCTGACTTGAGACAGGCACATCCAGAATGTATACGGGCCAACATTATAAAAAAATGTCAAACAACAGTTGAAAAATGTTTAACTCATCAGATTGATACAAAACAGAAAAGCAACTAACAAAGCACAGATTCCCGTTATCATTTGTGTTAATGACGACCTCCCGGTAGGTTTTTTTCGCCAGACTAGCATATGATATAAAAGTTGTTATATTCAATTTTTATGAGGAATAAAATGCATAATGATAATAATAATAATGATAAAGACTTATTTTTCCCTGACATGTCATAAGAAGTGCGCATATTTGCATAAATACAAGTACTCCGCGGTGCATACGTCCTTGGTGAATTGTGATTATCTGTATTGTTTTAAAGATTGTGAGTATTTTCTTTGCATATTTGTTTTGAAAAAAGGTACATGTATGACATGTATTGTGATTGTCTATTTAGTTATCAAATATTACTGGCACTAGTATAGTACTGCATGTATCATGTGTGTCATAGCACAGATCGGCCGTGGTAGGGTTTGAGTACTCTCTATCAATTATTTCAAGCTACTTATTTATTTTCTTTATGATACTGTTTCCAGCCATGACTTATATTATAGCTATTTACCATAAGTAAAAAAGTCTTTATTGGTATAAAAGTATACATTGAAAATCGACAATATATTTGTGACTTTTCAACAGGCTTTTGTATGCTTGAATTTTATTGTGATAAAGTAGTATTGTTCATCAGTAGAAAGCAAGTATGCTTTGCTAAAATGACAGTTTTGTTGTATTGGAAGAATCATAAAGTGTTATTTTCTAAATTAATTTTGCTAACGCGGTCATCGTAGAGAAAACTGAATGAAAATGTTGATGATGATGGAAGTGTTTAACGACCTTGACTGGCTTTACAGCCCTCGTGCATTGTGTATCTAATTGAAACATGAACGCGGATTTCAATGAGAACACCTAGATTGAAAGTTTGCAAACGTTCCGACCAATGAAATTCTTTTGAATATATAAAGCGGACTTTAACAAGAGCATCTTGACGAAATATTTTTTTAGATCAGCCAAATAATTTTATTTAGTAATTATCGCTAAAATATAGTTGATAAAATTATCTGACTTTTGTATTCTTGTTTTACAATGTTTATGTTAACTTTTGGTTTGTATAATTATATTAAAGGCCGAAAACGTAAAAATAAGTTTGATATTTGCTGCTTTTCCACAATTAATGCACGTTTTGCACCAGTGACCGGTTTTACAATTTTACACAGTTTAAAATGTTCATTGAGCTGTTACTTTATTTACAATTTTTAGCAAGTCTAAACTGTTTACTAAATGAATTCAACAAATGTCAACATTATCAAATATCAATTTTATTATTTAACAAACATATCCAACTAAGTAAGACATCACGTGACTTTGGTGACGTATAGCGAGCCGCCATTTTGAATTATTTTGTCCCATTTAAATTGCATAGGTGCTTCAATAAAGTTCAATTTTCTCATTAATCTGACCAGTTTTCTAACTTTTGCAAATCAATCCTTGATATTCAAACATATTTTTACCAAACAAATGTTGGTCCTGACAGTTTAATTTTTGATTAAATTACGTCCCTGGAATACCGTAAAAAAATGCACTTTTTCTCGTCATCTTTAAATCTACCGATACCTATGTCTACTTGTACATCAAATTTAGAAATTCCGTAAATAAAAGTCAAACTTTGCAAATCCATTGAGTATATTTAAACATATATCTGGCGAAATATTTTACTTAAAACAGTTTAATTTTAGAGCAAATTACGTCCCACATCGATTTAAAAAGTGGTTTTCGGGATTTTCAAAATGGCGGATGTGTTTGGAAATGTCGCATTAATTTTAATCATCATGTATTTGCATGCAGAATCTGTGCTGTTTCTGTTATGTTCTTTAATGATATTTCGATATGATTGATTTCAAAATTTCTTGATGAAAAATAAATTATTTCAAGTGTAAAGTGTAAAAATAACACGGGAACATTTATTTTGACAGATATCCAAGATAAACTGTTCCCAGAAAATAATTAACACTGAAATTTATAATAAAATTATTTTTCGCTCCTTTTATAAGGTATTTTCCTGTTTTATGTATAACTTATCTTTATTTAGAAATATATATATATATTTACTCCTTTTAGAAAAAAAAATGTTTTCGTCCGAAGAGAAAAAATAATGCCCAACCCAACCATTATTATAGATAAATATTCTGTACCTTTAAAAACTAATGTCCCTTGACGAACAGGTGAAATCTGACTGGTTATAATGTTACATAACAATATATTGTCAGGTAGTGTACAAGAATACTCAGATACTATAAGTAGTAGGTCAACTGTATGTGTTGTATGGTATGATTGTAAGGGGTACGTGTCAGTCTTGTAGGTTTGATCTGATCTTAACCTCATTTTCATGATTCATTGGTAAATGTTAAGTTTTGTGATTTGGTCTTGTTTTTCAATTACCATAAGCAATTACCGAAATCAAAAAAAAAACTATTTTCATGTACTGAAAAATTGTAAGGTGTAGATGGATGTTTGGCAAGATTTATCTGACCTTGACCTCATTGTCATGGATATTTAAACAATGTTAAGTTAATGAGATACATGTAGTAAATGTGTGTAGACATTGTGCTATAAATACATGAAAATAATTCAGCTTACTGTAAAAAAAAAATATCAGCAAAAAAACAAAATGAGACAAAAAATCTAAAGGATGCTACAAACGATTATTTTTGATATGTTATAGACAAAGTTCCGATGAACAAATGTAAACAAACAGGTTATTCATGGGACCCAGTTCTTGAAGACAATAGAATTGGAAAACGTTATTTTCCTCCTTTTAAAAATGAAAACTGCAACAATTTGTTGCCATGGAAACAAGAGTTGCCATAGTTGCAACTTCTGTTTATCAACTTAAATTTTAGAACAAATGTGTTTCTATGATAATATGTATTTGTTTTATCAAAATTAAATAGCAGTTTATGAAAAACCTGTGATAAAAACCGGAATTCGTTAGGTTTTAGGACTGAAATTATAGAGTTGTTATGGTGCCATTGTAACCATAGCAACCAAATGTACAACAAATAGAAAGGTAGCAACTTTCATAGTAATTATATAAAAGTATATGAAATGAAAAAATATGGTAAAGTCTACCAGCTCTTTCTCTAATGGGAACACCACATATGTGACCATCAGAACGGATAAGTCAAAATCTACCGAAAGAAAAGCAATTACATATTTTCCCTGACCAAAGTACCAAACTAATTTATACGTCAATGACGTAGGCTTATCACGTCATACATTATCTTTCTACCCAACTGCAAAAATCCAATATCACTCGAATATTGTGATAGGAAATATTACAACACAAAAAATTATAGTAACATTTGAGAAGTTTGCGATTATAATAAGAGGAACTGATAGAAAATTATAATGTACTAACATTCATTTTAAAGTTGATATCATGTTTTTTTTATTAATGACATAGATGTTTAATTCACAATTTAAAGCAAAATTATCCTCAAGGTAACGGTTAAAGATTCAAAATAAATCAATTAGATGTAATTTAGAATAATACATATAGCCATACAAAAGTTCAAATAGTATCGAATCAATGGTGTACAGGAAGAATAAAATATAAAGACAATCATTGCAACAGGAAACTGTTTAAAATGTTAAAAGAGAGACGGAGGATACCAAAGGATCATTCAAAATCACAAGCCGAAAATAAAGGGACAAAGCCATGGGTAAAACGAAAAGACAAAAACTAAAGTACACAAAACAAAACATAAAATCAAAAGACTAACCAACACAAGCCCCACCAAACACTGTGGTTGATCTCAAGTACGCTGGAAGGGTATCAGATCCTGCACTACATGTTGCACTCATTGTGTTGTAATTTAGAATATATAAATTTAGCTATGTATACATTCTAAATAGTATCGAATCTATTGTGTACAGGAACAATAAAATATAAAGACAATCATTTCAAATGAAAACTGTAAGATATGTTATTTGTATTTATAAAATCCACTTGAATTACAAAGAGTTCACTTATGTTGTTAAATTGAATTCTTTTCATTTAACACTTACTACGACACTTTTTCACTTTCTTAAACAGACACATAACAAAAACTATTAAAAAAACATAAATGTATAAGTTTGTCCAGTTTCAGTTAATACAACATAGATAATTGTTGCTTGTTCGAAATTACATAAGCTGCATATTTATTTTTTGAAGAGAAATTCCGCCAAATTTCATTTGATATTGTTTGAATTAAAGTACTATGTTTAATAGAGTGTTACGGGAAGTACATATATTCGTTTAATCTGTTGACAAAAGAGGCCTGGTTCTTTTTGTGTATCCCCAGTTGATTGCATTCTTATATATTTTTCTTTGAACGTTTCCATTTTAACGTTATTGTATCGGGAAAAAATAAAAGATTCCCTTGATATTGTACTTGTGTACGTTTGGACACTGTTTTTTATCGGTTGTATTCAATAGTTTAGTGATTCAATTATGTTTGTATCTTCGTACCGTTCGCAATTAGAGCCAACATATCTTATTTTCTGCTATGAAAAACTTCTCACCAAATTCAAACTTGTAGGACTGTTCAAAAGTCGAATGGTAAAATTCGAATCTAGATAGGTCGTGCAGATATTACAAACGGGTTTAAAATCGTTTTGCTAAAATCAGTCCAATTCTGAAAAACTTACCTTTCCAAATACATTGTACTACCTAACGAAATGAGATACAACCACGTGGTAAAATCAAATTCATAAGTTGAATGAAGACAGTCAGCATGATTCGATGAAGTTAACATGCCTGTCTGTTTTATATTTATTAAGTTAACTTGGAAAGCTGTGAACAAGTCTGCGCCAAGTTCACTTTGATACAAGTGGGACTAATCCCATCTGTAGATATGTACAGGAAACCATTTGACCAACAGCGAAAAAAAAAAAAAAAAAAAAAACATAACAAGATTTAGGTCATGGACCTTTTGTGTTAAGTCTAAAAATAGGTGGAAGATATCAAAAGGATATTCAAACTCAGTAGTCGTAGACAAATTGACAACGCCATGGAAAATGATAAACGACCAAAAAAAGATATAACACAGTTTCACAAAACATAGAAAACTAAAGAGTGAGCAACACAAACCTCACCAAAAAAAACGGTGGATGTCTTCGCTGGTCCGGAAGGGTACCCAAAAGAGAGAATACACCCATCATATTTAAGACTTTAAAATCTTATGTATGTTTTTATAAATAACAGTATGTCAGACAGTGAAAAAATTCTCTCCTTGCAAGTTACAAACAAAAATTAATATTCTACAACATTTATGTAATATAAAGGTTTTGTTTAGCAAAGCATTCATAACAATACAATCTACACGATTTGAATAATCTATTAACTCGTGTTTTCCTTCATTCGCTAAATTATTGCTGTAATAGAATAGAAGACGAAGCGACAACCCGATTAGATATAGCCGATGTAAATACTCGAGGTTAAAAGACCATTTGTAATATGTTTATAGCTATTTTCCGGTGAAATGTCAACGACAGATGCTCTTTGCGTCATAAACTATCTTTCTACTAGACCGCGAACACCTAATATTACCCGAATAGTGTGGTACGAAAAAGTATCACAAAAGAAATCAAAGGATTATTTGAGAAACTAGCGATATTAATAATATGAAATGTTACAACATTTACTGATGAAATTGATTTCATGGTTTTTGTTGAATGAAATAAGTGTTCAATTTACACTGGAAAGATTAATGAAAAGCCCAAAATTTAAGTGAGCCCGTATTCGCCATTCCAAAACCAATTACAGGTCAAATAAAATAGAAGAAACTTTCACAAGAGCTCGAATACCTAAAGGGATTGATATGTTATTTTTATAAATATCTCTGTTCACAGATCATAGTAGTAGACATGATTAGTTGGCGAAGCATAAGTCCTTCAGGGCTTCAATGAACATAACATTGAACAACAAATCGGAGGACTTACCTTGTTTGTATTGGATAACTAAGCTTCACAAAATTCCATACAAACAACGGTACATTGCCGGCTCATCTGCATGTTCGACTAAAGAATTGCCCATTAGATTGACGAAAATTCTGTCCGCAGTAAAAGAGGGTCTTCAGAAATACTGTGAAACTGTTTACTCGCGTAGTGGTATTAACCAGATGTGGATTCTAAAAACTCTAAAGAACTTCTGGATAATTTTAAATCACGACCTTTTCTGAAATTAGTTCTATTAAAACCTTTGATTTTTCAACTCTGTATACCACCATTCCCCATGTGAAATTGAAAATCGTCTAAAAGAAATAATCCACAATGCTTTTCAACATAAAAATTGTTGAATACGCTATACATTTTTTTTACTTTGGGATACCATACGGCATATATTGTTTATAGTGAACCAAAAGGTAAAACATGCTACACAGAGGATCAAGTGATCAGTATGCTGGAGTTTCTTATTGACAACATATTTGTTGAATTTGGAGGTAGACTTTTTCAACAAATTGTCGGCATTCCTATGGAAACGAACTGTGCATGCCGACCTCTTCTTATTTTCATATGAATCGGAGTTCCTTCAGGTACTTGTCAAAAACAAAAAGATGAAAGAAGCCAGGTCATTAAATTTCACATTCAGATATATTGATGATGTCCTTTCCATTAACAATCCAAACTTTTCTGATTGGGGTACATTGATATATCCCCCAGAACTAGAAATTAAAGAAACAACAGATACGGCTTCCCCCACCTCATTTTTAGACTCATACCTCGAATTTGACATACACGGTCATCTCAGTACCAGAATTCATAACAAAAAAGACGATTTTAATTTTGAAATTATCAATTCCCCCACCTTAGTAGCAATATACCAACTTCACCTGCATATGGGATATACATTTCCCAACTGATTCGCTTTTCAAGAGCTTGCAGCTCCTACTTAGACTGTAAAACGTCATCAGTGTCTGAGCAGAAAGTTGATAAACCAGGGGTATGTCAAAGAACGTCTCGTCCTTTTCCTAAAACAGTTCATCAGAAGGTACCAATACCAATACCTTGTTGATAAATATTCCGTATCAACTTCACAAATAATACACGATGATACAGATTCTGGGTACTGACTTTGTTTATTATCTTAATAACGTGTTATAGTATTCCTTTTTTTTTGTCTTTATGAATATTACTTTAACTGTTTAGTCTGTTTTTTTTTTTTTGTGATATCCATTTGACGTGACTCTGTACTTATATTATCCGTCATTGTGTTATTATTCTATGATCATTTTCACCACCACCTCTTTAGTTGTAGGAAAAATTTTATATGTATATGACTTACCTAGTAAAGGTCAAATTGAATTACATTTTGTTATACGTGGAATAGTCATTTCTCAAAATGTTTATATTACACCAGCTTAAAGGTATTGTATGATCTAAGGAACAGTTTTGTTCAAAGAAAAAGTGTTTATCTTGAATTAAAGATTCATTACATTCATGTTAATAAAAGTAACACTATGTTTTGATAGGGTTTACATAAATCCATGAACTCCTCGAAAACAATCAGAAATGTGTGTGTTACTTTTAATACGCATGACTGCATCTACATTATTTATCGGAACCACTCAAATAATTTAAGAACAAGTTTTTTCTAATAGATAGATGTTCAATCAAAATCGAACAACAAATGTTTCTCTCAAATTTTAAAACCCATATACGATGTCTTATCATTAAAGTCGTGGTCAATAGTAGCTACTATTAATGCTTTAATTAAAGTTACGTCTTAATTTAAGACGATGTCAAGTGCACATAAATCCACTGTTATATATAAACCAATTCAAATCAAAGAGATATTCAATTTGATTTATCATGTTAACCAAAAGCTGGTTTGTCAGACAAACAAAAACAAAACAGGATAAAAAATTAAATTTTAACCAAATAGTAATGTGTTTGCAATCAATCTAGAGATATCAGAGATATACGCGTAAATGTAATACCGGAAATGGCTCGCCTGTTAAATCCCATCCTTATAGTACATCGCAAGCTGATAAACAATAAATTCAAAGGCAGGAACTTCTTCTTGAATAAAATATAACAGAAGAACTCCCTAGCGAACATATGTTAACGAGACAACATCTTGAGACTACGTATTGCTTTTCGTTCACTTAATAAATCAATCATTCTTCAGCAGCATCCCCTGCCTCTTATAGATAATGTATTTGATACTTTAGGAAAATTTAATGCCAAAATTTATTCAGGACCTGATTTGACAATGGCTTATTATCAAATGCCAATGGACGAAGACTTACAGCCTTTATTACTCATGATAAATTATATCAATTTACGACTTCCGGTACCATGAAGGTTGCATGAAGTGGTGTTTTTCTACTTTTTTATTGAAAAAACTAGCTAATAAGTCTGTGTAAGTTATGAGAAGGTCTTGAAATAGAAACAATAGATGATCCAGAAACAACTCTGTCTGTTTTAGGAACATATATATTATATAAAAAATCTTTCATTGCTACAAACATTTTTTATAAAAGAGAATTCGAGTAGTCCGAAATCCGTTTCCGGTGTAAACAGAGGTCAGTGGTCGGAGTCAAATTCGACAGTCGATAGCAAATTTTGCGTATTATATAGATAGGCTGATAACCATGGACACTAGGGCACACAAAGGAACGAGCCATTTATACAACTGTATGAATCAAAGTATGTGTCCGAATGCTTTTAAAGTTTGCACCTTAATTAGAAGTGTTAAAACTTGCCATATTGGACTTATATGAAAGATAGTTGATCGAATATTCCCAAAAATAAAATTTGAAGATAATTCGGGTTGTTTTAGGCCACGTGATATCTTTCCAAAAGTCACTAGTTAAGTTTTTGTCTAAAACGTGTTCATTCAAGCCGAGCCCAATCAAGCTAAAAGGAAAAAGGGGCAGAGTAGCATCTGGGTACATACTATCTTTTGAAACTTACATAAAATTGAGTGGGACAATGGGAAAGTTTCAATGAGACACCAACCCGACAAAAGAGCAGAAAACAGCCGAAAGGCCATCAATGGGTTTTCAACACAACGAGAAAATCCCGCACCCGAAGGAGGGCTTCAGCTTGCCCTTAACAAACATGTATACTAGTTAAGTGAAATTGATGTCATACTTAACTCCAAATCATATAAGTAAACAAATATTAAAAACATACAAGACTACAAACAGAAATATAAGTTTTCTATATGTAGTTGGTTTTCTTTTGAAATAGACAGTAAAATTAGGTTAAATTAAATTTCAACTTCGTTAAAAACATTTCAGGATATTGAAGCGGTTTTAGTAACTTTTCAATAATTTCTGTAAAAATTATAAGGAATTGTTAGCGCACCTTAATTTCTAATTGCGCTGGTACACTAAAATTACATTTTTACTAGTGTACAAGTTATTTCTATTATTCTGACATTATTCTTCCAAAGTCCACTGCACAGTTGTTAAAAATATACTTGTTTACCCCTTCTAAAAAAAAAAAAAAAAAAAAAAAACAGTATTCTTTCATTTTTTCAGTGAGCGGTATATCGACCATCAACAGATAATAATGAATGTTTGAATCACATTTATTCACAAAGCGGGTATTATGAAGTTTAATTTGCGCCCTTTACCACATCTGTACGTTAAAGAATGTCGATGATACAAGAGTTAAAAAATGTTTTCAAACGTGCCTCATATGAAACCTGTACCGGTGGGAAAAGGAAAGGGTTAACTAATTGGCTTAACTCTTTTCCTTTATGGCATTTTATACATTTACTCATCGGAAAGATACTACAAAAGTTCATTTGAATACTGCATTCGCACTGAAGGTTATACACTTGCCATTCTCTAATCTTAAAGTATATCTAAGATAGCCGTAAAGATGTGTGAAAATCCAAGTTGATTTGAAAAAGTTATAGAAATAGTTAAAGGTGACTATCTGAATTTAATCAAAACTGAAAATTCTAGCTTTTTTTACCTATTAATTAAATCCTTAAATCTGACAGCAAAGAATCAAACTACCAAATAACCTGGAATTTTGTAGGATCAATATATAATTGAGGTAGATGGGATGATTTAGACCAGTCTAGACTAAATTTAAAGGTTAAAACTGATCGAGCAATATTTTTCCATTTGTTACAAAACTTCATTTTCACCTGGGAAATCGTACTAAATAAGGGAAGATTTGTTCAGTTTTGATTAAACACAATTTGTGTAGCTAGTTGTTGTCATAGACGATTTTATGATCATAACACTTCACACGGTGCAAGTTTACGACGAATTGAAATGCATGAATCTCATACCTTATTCCTTTGATTTGGATCTATATTTGATATTTCTAGTAACAATTCGACCAATTCGAGTTCTTCTCTTCTAGCAGCTTTGTGTAAGACAGTGTTTCCATCCTGAAAAATAAATCTTATTATATTACCAGTACTTAAGCAAAAGGTAAAACATTCATGAGCCTCACATATCTTCTGTTAAAGACAACATTTAATAACAATGAGGTAACAGATAAGATAATTTAGATATTTTTTTTTTTAATATTTTTTATAAAAGTAACCTGTATAAATTAAATGAAATTATGTTAGTAATACTTTGTGAACGCTCAACTTGATTGTTTCCGATTTAAGATGATTCAACCTGACTCTTTCTTTAACAAAACAACAACTGTCTACCATCTACTGAGTTTGAAAGAATCAGATAATGTGGATGCCTTTGATTTCTTCTTGGTAAATGTAAGTCCTTTTCCTCTTCGGTATTTCGTTTTTATAAGGTGGAAACACAAATTGATGTGTGAACACTGGGTCTGACGTTGTCCGAGCCGTTTAAGCAACGGTTGAAAATCATCTCAAGCAGTACACTACATACCTCATATACTCTTCTTGGATCTATAGTTGTTCTTCCTAATAACAGTTTCACTATTTTGAAATGTTCTGCTTCTGCCGCTATGTCAAATGCAGTGTTCCCATCCTAGAAATAATAAGGATCATAATAAAACAACTCTTTCTAATATCATAATAACAAAAGGCAAATCACAGAATAATTTTGTTCAGAATAATGAATGAAATTCAAATTAACATCACTTTAATAATGCAGTCTACATCAAGCAGTAATGCATAATGCATCCAACACTATTGGAAATTAAGGGATGGGCTGGTTGAATTTGTAAAAAAATACTTAAAAGAAACAAAAGAAGGGTGTCAATGCATGAAACACAATCACTACACACATGATACCCAAAACCAAACATTTCAAAATCAGTTTTGACGAAAATATGTGTTTGGATAATTGATATGAAATATATAAGTAGAACTAATCCTAAGGAATATAAAAGTATACAAGTCATAAACGGATCTGAAATGAATTTGACACCTACCTTGTTAAAAGTATTTTAAAACAGGTTCAATTGGAAGAATACAGCATACATGGGGAAATAAAGGGGTTACAAAACATTGAAAGAATAATAAAACATAAATTCGAACACCTTAAATTAGATTCTGTGGAATGTATATTCAACAAATAAATTTAAAAATGAATGACCTATTATATGAACGTACCAAGTCATTAAAGTGTGTTCCTGTTGCTGAACATTCCCTTGAGTAATGAATTTCTGTTATTGAAATCTTGAAATTGCGGTTTGATTAACAAAGAACCACAGAAAAGGATTTTTTCGTGAAAACTTTTGAACACGTGCTTCAAAAACCTGATCTATTTTATTACATATTTTACGTTTAGTTAGTATTACATAGGACAAACTGATATGTCATAAACAAATAAAAGTCGCGTTTTTCAAAACAAAAGCTTTTACAAATATATAGAAACATGTGCTGAAAATCTGTATCCACGTGTTAACATTATTCACACTGTTATAGTTTTATATTATGTCAACATACATAGAAATGAAAAGAAATTAACTTTAAAAGTTCACACAATTAACCAGATTTGTGCTGTAAGACAACGTTTTAACGTGACCTTTACTCACTTCTACTAGAACGTCGATCAATTGTTGACAACACATTATTGACATCAATGAATATATCAGAGGTAAAACCGGTTGGAGTGCCCAACGAAGAATTTTAAGGAAAATCTGATTGTTGGTGTCTTATTTGAAATGAAACTCGACACTAACAGATGTTCTCTTCTTTTACATATGTTGTCTTTTCATTGGACCTTTTGTGGGGTTTTAAAATTATTCGTCTGGTTTATGTATATACAAGATGTGTGCACCGATTGCTGATAAAATAATTATATAAGAATAAAATGAAAAATATATTATAGAAAATATTTCCGCACAGGAAACGACCTTTGTCCTTTTTTTCCAAATGCAATTATATGATAAGATTTGTTTTGTTCATGTAAAATGCAGAACTCTTGCAGTTATTTTGTGTTTAAGTTTTGTGTAAAGTGTTTGTGTTTGTGTTTTGTGTATTAAGTGTTCAACTTACAATGGACAGAATAATGAAAAGCACAAAATTTAAGTGAGACCGCATACGCCATTCAAAACCAATTACAGATCAAATAAAAGAAAAGATTCTTTCACAAGAGCTCGAATACCTAAAGGGATTGATATGTTATTTTATAAATATTTCTGTGCACAGGATAGAGCAGTAGACATGTAGTTCTTATAAATAGGTTCATCAAATGAATGTATGAAAACCTACCATAGTTAATCTGAAAAGATAAATAGGAAAATACAAACACAATGGGCTTTTAGAATCACTTTTACCACCGCACTTGTAGAATAATGTTATATGTATATGACTTACAACAGTATATAAATTTTTTAAAAATTTGTTGAGAAATCTAACATAGCAGAAGACGCATGTTAATCACAAATTGGTTTCGCGAATGAGAAATAAATAACCTTCATCTATTGAAATAACAAAGAACCAAAAAAAAAAAAAAAAAGAAACAAAGGAAGAGATGTTTAACTTGTTAACTTTCTATAGTTCCTTCAATTCCTCTTTCCAATATGAGTGTCAATAACATAAGGAACGAATATCCAAGTAAATAGCAAAGATATGTACAAATTTTATCAACATTTTCCAGTCCTATGTATCAAAGGTTAACAATCCTGGTTAGAGCTATATTCATTACCTCATTTCCTTTATTTGGATCGATATCTGTTCTTTCTAGTAACAGTCGGACTATATTATGTGATCCTTTTCGGGCCGCAAAGTGTAAGGGAGTGTCACCGTCCTGAAAAGAAAGGTAGCAACTTTCATAGTAATTATATAAATGTATGTGAAATGAACGACTTTATAAAAGATTTGGACTATGACAGAAAATATCGCTAGCCAACAATGTAAGGTAGATATTTAGCGACATATTTATCAATCACAAATGCCTCTTAATCTACCATTGCCACTATGTTAACTGCTTGCGTAAGTGACCATGTCTACGTTGTCCCTATCAACATGTTTCTGGGTTTTTTGGTTTTTTTTTAAATAAGAAAAATTTGATACCAAACCTGTAGCTTTACAACTGACCAGTGATGTTTATACACATCGGATTAATTATCTTTATTTATACTCAGCATTACCACTTTACACTTATTAATTGAGTATTAACATATTTTATTTATTTACACTAAAAGATCGTCTGTAACAATGTGAGTTCATGTGACGTCCATCTGTATTAGTTCTCATCAACAATTTAACTCCTCACTTATCCAGGTATGTATCCTCCTTCCTGTCTTTTAGATTTTAGGGTTTGAACGTTTATGATGAAGGTAAATCCAGAAAAGAGCTTTGTACTCAGCAGGTTCCTAACGTGTTATTTTCATAAGCGTGTGTTAATGTCAGAGTTTTTGAGTCCATTGCGTCAGAACGTCATTTTGTAGTCAATATGGTTTCAAACATTCATGCTACCGCTTTGTGGGGATAACTTTTTTCAATTATTTGGTTATTGTTCTGCTTTATTTTATTGTCATTCGTGTAGGAACGTCATTTGTTAGTAAAAGTTTGTTTTGATAGGTTTTAGAATTTGTACTAACGTTAATAATAATGGCACTATGTTAACTGCTTAAGTACGTAACCATGTCATGTCATTAATGTTTACGTTGTCCCAATCAACATGTATCTGGGTTTGGGTTTTTTTCTAAAAAATAAGGAAATGCAATACTTAACCTGTCGCCTTACAACTGACCGGTGATGTGTATACACATCGAATTAATTATCTTTATTTAAATTCATTATAACGAATTTACACTTATCAAAAAGTAAAATAACAAAAAAACCGAACTCCAAGGAAAATTGAGTATTAATATATATTATTTGTTTGCACTCAAAGATCGTCCGTAATAATGTTAGTCATTGTAACGTACATCTGTATTAGTTCTCATTTAACAATATAACTCTTCACGTATTCAGGTATTTATCCCTTCCTGTCTTTTAGATTTTGTGTTTTGAGCGTGTAGCGTGTTTGATGACGGTACAACCAGAAAAGGCTTTGTATTTAGAACATTCCTAAATTGTTATTTTAATTTTTGGATACTTTACTGCATTATATTATTGATATTGATATAGGAACGTCATTCGCTAGTAAACCTTTGTTTTAAACCGATTATAATCAATCCGAAAAGATGAATAGGAAAATATGAACGAAAAGACTTTCAAAATCACGTTAACCACCGAAAAATTTCAAGTTTTAGTGATAACGTTATATGTATATGACTTACAACTGAATATATTTTATTTTTTCAAATATTTTTGGTATCTAACATAGCATTAGAAACATGCTAGTCACAAATTGGTTTCATGAAATTATTATACCTTCATCTAGATCACAACAAACAAAATTAACAAAAAACAAAGAACACTATGTTTAACTTATGAACTTTCTATAGTTCTGTACAAATCCTTTTCCAATTTGAGTGTCAATAAGATAAAGAACGAATATTTAAGTATATTGCAAAGATATGTTCAAATTTTAGTAACATTGTGGTTAAATTGATTTGGACAGTTGTCTAGTCCGATGTATTAATGAATAACAATTCTGGTTGGGACTACATGCGTTATCCTATTTCCTTTTTGTTTATATATATCTCTTCTTTGTAATAGTAGTTGGACTATATCACGTGATGAATATCGAGCAGCGTAGTGTAAGGAGTGTCACCGTACTCAAATAGAAAGATTGCAACTTTCGTAGTAATTATAAAAATGTATATGAAATGAACGACTTTATAAAAAGAATTGGACTATGAACAAAATATCGCTAGTCAACAATATTAGGTAGGAATTTAGAGATATATTTATCAATTACAAATGCTTCTTAATCTGTCTTTCTCACTACGTTATCTGCATGTGTACCATGTGTACGTAATCATGTTATGTTCATAATGTTACGCAGTCGTTTACCACCGAAAAATTTCAAGTTTTAGTGATAAC
Source organism: Mytilus coruscus (assembly GCA_017311375.1). Classification (NCBI taxonomy): domain Eukaryota; kingdom Metazoa; phylum Mollusca; class Bivalvia; order Mytilida; family Mytilidae; genus Mytilus; species Mytilus coruscus. The sequence continues at coordinate 68,212 of JAASAO010000476.1, read as the reverse complement.
GTTATATGTATATGACTTACAACTGAATATATTTTATTTTTACAAATATATTTTTGGTATCTAACATAGCATTAGAAACATGCTATTCACAAATTGGTTTCATGAAATGAGAAATTATTATACCTTCATCTAGATCACAACAAACAAAATTAACAAAACCAAAGAACATGATGTTTAACTTATGAACTTTCTATAGTTCTGTATAAATCCCTTTTCAAATATGAGTTTTAATAAGATAAAGAACGAATATTTAAGTATATTGCAAAGATATGTTCAAATTTTAGCAACATTGTGGTTACATTGATTTGGACAGTTGTCTAGTCCGATGTATTAATGAATAACAATTCTGGTTGGAATTACATGCGTTATCCTATTTCCTTTTTGTTTATATATATCTATTCTTTGTAATAGTAGTTGGACCATATCACGTGATCCATATCGAGCAGCGTAGTGTAAGGAGTGTCACCGTACTCAAATAGAAAGATTGCAACTTTCGTAGTAATTATATAAATGTATATGAAATGAACGACTTTATAAAAAGAATTCGACTATGAACAAAATATCGCTAGTCAACAATATTAGGTAGGAATTTAGAGATATATTTATCAATTACAAATGCTTCTTAGTCTGTCTTTGGCACTACGTTATCTGCATGTGTACCATGTGTACGTAATCATGTTATGTTTATAATGTTACGCAGTCCTTATCAACTTGTATCTGGGTTTTGGTTTTTTTTAAAAAATAAGAAAATTGAATAGCAAACCTGTAGCTTTACAACTGACCAGTATACACATCGGATTGGTTATTTTTATTTATACTCAGCATTACGAATTTACACTTATTAATTGAGTATCAACATATTTTATTTGCACTGAAAGATCGTCTGTAACAATGTGAGTTCATGTGACGTCCATCTGTATTAGTTCTCATGTAACAATTTAACTCCTCACTTATCCAGGTATGTATCCCTCCCTTCCTGTCTTTTAGATTTTGGGGTTTGAACGTTTATGATGAAGGTAAATCCAGAAAAGAGCTTTGTACTCAGGAGGTTCCTAAAGTGTTAATGTCATAAGCGTGTGTTAATGTCAGAGTTTTGAGTCCATTGCGTCAGAACGTCATTTTGTAGTCAATATGGTTTCAAACATTCATGCTACCGCTTTGTGGGGATAACTTTTTCAATTATTTGGTTATTGTTCTGCTTTATTTTATTGTCATTCGTGTAGGAACGTCATTTGCTAGTAAAAGTTTGTTTTGAAAAATTTTAGCATCCGCATTAACTTTAATTGTGGTCAATTAGAAAAAAAAAAAAAAACAACAAATGAACAAAATAGAATTTTAGTATTTGTTATGATCATTTAGTAATTACAGTAACCAATACTGGTAATTTTACTCACTTTTGTTTCTGAAACAGAGCTATTCATAATATTTGCTTCTTTTATCTTATTTAAGGGTCTGAAAATTAATTTCTTGATTTATTTTATACATTAGCAATGTGTGACAAGCTTAGGTTTCCGACAAGTTGCGTGTATCCCTTCAAAAAGGTATATCTAATCGGTTTACGAGATTTGTACATCACAGAAAAACAAAGGATATGTTGTACATGTTGTATCCATCCATAACACAAAATCAGTACATGCACAGAAAAAAAAAAAACACACACACACAAAAAAGCAAAGGAACAGCGATGTTATTGCTGTTCTTCATCTCAAAGTCACAATGAGGCCTTCTAAAACGGGTTTAAGTTTAAGACGGCCCCTCGCACCGGCTTAAGCCGAGTTCTTTTAAAAATAATTCGAATAGACTTTATAGGATGCTACACCACCAAATCGGGCCCGGTCGAAAAGAACATACTGTGTAAATATCATTCTATATACAACATGTACAATATATTCTTGTAATTTAGGTACATTTATCAATTGAAAAGTGAAGGACGGTGACCTTGTAGAAAACATTTTAACTAATTATTAATAGTACCAAAATTTTGACCTTTTAACTCGACCAAATTGCTACTTAACATAAAGATTCAGCACCCGAATTTTTTAACATGTAATTTTATCCCTTACTTATTATTTCATGCATGAAATATCAAGAAATAAATTGGGAAAGTGTATGAAAAAATTTGCAAGTTATACACTGTTTACACTAGGGACTATAAACAACGAAAACCAAAGGACGATAACTGTGTCCTTGGACCTATAACAGAGACATATATAGTGTGTATATGTCTTTGTTTATGATAATTTTAAATTAAAAGATGTATTGTTATAAATCTGTAAATTTTCTAAATTTTTGTTAGGCTTGATAACACTTAACGAATGCCCAAGATGATAGTCTAGAAACGTTACGCAGTGCTGGTAATTCATTTACCTCTATATATTAAATTTTACATCGAAAATCAATTCTAATGTTCATATGAAAATAAGAAGATGTGGTATGGTTGACATTGATACAACTCTCCACCATAGACCAAGTGACATAAAAGTTAAGAACTCTAGATCACCGTATGGCCTTCAACAACGAGCTAAACCCATAACGCATAGTCAGCTATAAAAGTTCCCGAAATGACAAATGTTAAACAGTTCAAACGAGAAAACTAACGGTCTGATTTATGTACAATACTATTATATAAAATCGAAAAACAAAAATGATATACAGCAACAAATTTGAACAACAACCACTGATTACAGCCGGGGCGGATCCAGCCGTTTAAAAAAGGGGGTTCCAATCATATGTCCCCATTCAAAAGCATTGATCATCAAACAAAGAGAGTTCCGAACGACGGAACACCCCAGGATCCGTCACTGTACAGTCTCTTGACTTGAGACAGGCACATCCAGAATGTATACGGGCCAACATTATAAAAATGTCAAACAACAGTTGAAAAGGTTTAACTCATCAGATTGATACAAAACAGAAAACAACTAACAAAGCACAGATTCTAATTATCATTTGGGTTAATGACGACCTCCCGGTAGGTTTTTCCGCCAGATTATCATATAATATAAAAATGTTATATTCAATTTTCATGTTTTCAAATACCTGTTATAGTGTAAAAAATGCCTTTAGTTGTCTGTGAGGGTTTTTGTTATTCCATTAAGTCCTACTATTTATTTATTGAGTGATTAATAGAAATATCAGAGTATTCTTTTAGTTTATTTGATAATCATTTGGATTTAATTACTTAAAATTAAGGCTGCGAAAAGATATAATTATGTAAATGTTTCGAATTAATCAATTATTGATTAAAGCGGAAAAGTAAAATTTATTTTCATGAGGAATAAAATACATAATGATAATAATAATGATGAAAAGACTTATTTTTCCCTGACATGTCATAAGCAGTGCGCATATGTGCATTCATACAAGTACACCGCGGCGCATACGTCCTTGGTGAATTGTGATTATCTGTATTGTTTTAAAGATTGTGAGTATTTTCTTTGCATATTAGTTTTGAAAAAAGGTACATGTATGACATATATTGTGATTGTCTATTTAGTTATCAAATATTACTGGCACTAGTATAGTACTGCATGTATCATGTGTGTCATAGCACAGATCGGCCGTGGTAGGGTTTGAGTACTCTCTATCAATTATTTCAAGTTACTTATTTATTTTCTTTATGATACTGTTTCCAGCTATGACTTATATTATAGCTATTTAGCATAAGTAAAAAGTCTTTATTGGTATAAAGTATACATTGAAAATCGACAATATATTTGTGACTTTTCAACAGGCTTTTGTATGCTTGAATTTTATTGTGACATAGTAGTATTGTTCATCAGTAGAAAGCAAGTATGCTTTGCTAAAAGACAGTTTTGTTGTGTTGGAAGAATCATAAAATGGTTATTTTTCTAAATTAATTTTGTCAACGCGGTCATCGTAGAGAAAACGGAATGAAAATTTTGATGATGATGGAAGTGTTTAACGACCTTGACTGGCTTTACAGCCCTCGCGCATTGTGTATCTAATTGAAACATAAACGCAGATTTCAATGAGAACACCTAGATTGAAAGTTTGCAAACGTTCCGACCATTGAAATTCATTTGAATATGTAACGCGGACTTTAACAAGAGCATCTTGACGAAATATTTTTAGATCAACCAAATAATTTTTATTTAGTAATTACCGCTAAAATATAGTTGATAAAATTATCTGACTTTTGTATTCTTGTTTTACAATGTTTATGTTAACTTTTGGTTTGTATAATTATATTAAAGGCCGCAAACTAAAAATAAGTTTGATATTTGCTGCTTTTCCACAATTAACGCACGTTTTGCACCAGTGAGCGGTTTTACAATTTTACACAGTTTAAAAGTTCATTGAGCTGTTACTTTATTTACCATTTTAAACGACTAAACTGTTTACTAAATGAATTCAACAAGTGTCAACATTATCTAATATCAATTTTATTATTTTACAAACATATCCAACTAAGTAAGACATCACGTGACTTTGGTGACGTATAGCGAGCCGCCATTTTGAATTATTTTGTCCCATTTAAATTGCATAGGTGCTTCAATAAAGTTCAATTTTCTCATTAATCTGACCGGTTTTCTAACGTTTGCAAATCAATCCTTGATATTCAAACATATTTTTACCAAAAATGTTGGTCCTGACAGTTTAATTTTAATTAAATTACGTCCCTGGAATATCGTAAAAAAATGCACTTTTCTCGTCATCTATGCTAAATCTACCGATACCTATGTCTACTTGTACATCAAATTTAGAAATTCCGTAAATAAAAGTCAAACTTTGCAAATCCATTGAGTATATTTAAACATATATCTGGCGAAATATTTTACTTAAAACAGTTTAATTTCAGAGCAAATTACGTCCCACATCGATTTAAAAAGTGATTTTTCGGGATTTTTCAAAATGGCGGATGTGTTTGGAAATGTCGCATTAATTTTAATCATCGTGTATTTGCATGCAGAATCTGTGCTGTTTCTGTTATGTTCTTTAATGATATTTCGATATGATTGATTTCAAAATTTCTTAATGAAAATAAATTATTTCAAGTGTAAAGTGTAAAAATAACACGGGAACATTTATTTTGACAGATATCCAAGATAAACTGTTCCCAGAAAATAATTAACACTGAAATTTATAATAAAATTATTTTTCGCTCCTTTTTAAAGGTATTTTCCTGTTTTATGTATAACTTGTTTCACGATAATTGTTTTAAAGAAATATTCTGATTAAAATTTTATATTAAATAGATTTTGTTTTTATTTCATAGAAAATTAAACGAAATGTCATTGCATATGATTTTAATTTTGTCATTTATTTTATTAATTCAATAGTTTAAGCAAAATCCAGGCACTAAAAAATCGATATTGAAATTTTAACTTGTGTACAAAAGATGTTATTGTATAAATTTCAACAACATTATATACCCGCCAATATTGATCGACAGACTTATCGGTCCTGAATAGGACTGATATAGTTGGGTATGAAATTGTTTTTAATTACAAGCTATTTTGAATGTCGGTATAATTGTACAATTTTAATTAAGAAAAACAACTGGAAAAACCTTTTTAAGTTCCTTATAGGTAAAGGATTAAAAGGTATTAAATAATGAAATATTGAAAGATAAACGACAAAAAATTAAACATAAATAAAACGAAAAAAAAAAAATAGGCTCAATAAAAAACCAAAAAACTGGTGCTGGTCCAGAAAAAAGGAGATAAAAGAAAATCAAGTATTTTTAAATAAATGTAATTAAATTTTTAAAGTACACATAATTCTCAACAGTTCAAAAATTAAATTTAAAAGTTTAAAAAATTACCTCTAAAAAATCATAAACGTGTTTTTAAATCCAAATTTATTCCTATCCAAAATAGGAAAATGAACGAATATCAAGATTAATATCCTTAATATGTTATAATATTTTTAAATAAGTTGTTTTTCCGTAAAATTTTACGCGAACTCTTATAAACCCATTTTAAAATTCAATAATTTACCATATTAAAATTTAAATAAATTTTTTAAAATTACTTATAAGAAATTTACAATTTCTATGTTGATTTATAAGTTTTTATTAAACTTAAAGGTTATTTCAAAAATTTTGTTAAAGAAAAATTAAACAATTCAGTAAAAAAAGTAAAAAATTAAGACTGTTACAAACATGATTAAATGTTTTTTATTTTTACTGTTCACAACATAGTTAACGATATTCAAATAAAGTTCATCTAATATAACACAAAGAACAGTTTGTTAAAAATTAAATCCAAAATTACAAGTTATTTGGTAATACTAGCATTTACTAATTGAATTTCTTAATTAATTAGATTTGAAAAGGCCAAAATTTAATTTAACCTGGTTAAAAATGATCAAATTAAACAAGTTTTGACCTTCAAATTAAAAACTTATTTAACCGATAATTTATAGAATTTCTAAAAGAATAATTACAAGTTTTAACAAGGTTGTAAACCCATTTTGATACTCGATAAATTTCAAAGAAAAAAATGCTTTCGAAATAAGTTATCGACTTTTCTGAACATAATTAAGGAACAATTGGTAGATTCCTCGGTTCATTGACAATGAGCTCTCATAAATTTTTATGAAAATTAGGTAATTTTCAACTGTCAACTTATTTAAAAAGCAATTCCAATTTAAGTTTCTTAAAAAATTTTCTAGTTGAAGAGGGTCATTATTAATTAGAATAATGTAATATGTCTTATAAACCAATTTTCTAGGAATTATAAGAATTATAAAAAAAAGTACATTTTTAAAGAAATTAATGACTATCAAATCCTTTGATTAACAAACGTTTCAATTGTGAAATTAAATTCGTTAAAAGAAACTTATCAATGGGTTTCAAAATTACAAGGATTAAATACCGTATAAATTTTTAATTGACTTAAACTATCAGTTTAGTAGAATTGTAAACATGGTTAATTAAAAGGTTGTCTTTATAATTCAAGAGTCTTTTTGAAATCATTTTGTGAATTTCTAAACCTTTTTATATAACGATTTTACACCTACTGTTGAATAACTGTTATATATCTTTTAAATATGAATTCAGTTACTGGAAGTTTTGTAAAACATTAAAAGCAGGATTAAACCATTTGTTTAAGAAATAATGTTACTTCCATTAACAATTTAAAAATTATTTATATTAACAATGTTACCAGTTAAAAAATATAAAAACAAAAGTTTATAAGTTTTCTTTAAAAAATTATTAATTATTACCTTTAATTTAGGAAAAGTTTTAATTAATAACAAAAATGACAATTAATTTCTTCTCGAAATAAAAATAAATTTGTTTTTTAATTTCCAAATCCATACCTTGTTAATTAAATTATTTCAAACGATAACAATAAACGAATTAAAATTTGAACCAAAATTAATGAAAGTTTATCAAAAAACACAAAGGTTTAAATTTTAACCCAATTAGATGGTTTAAAAGTCCAAAAGTTATTTTTAAATTCTAAAGAAGTACCAAAAGGGTCAAGTACCTTTAAACCATTTATATAAAAAATTCAACAACGAATAATAAAAATTTTCTGTAACTAAAGATTTTAAAAGATTTAAAAATTAAAGGTAATTAATTTAAAACTTTGCTTTTATTAATAATTAATTTAATACGATCTGCCTTTTTAAATTTTGATTATCAATTTACTAAATTATAGGATATTTGCATTGGTTATTATAAAAAATCAGCAAACCTTTTAGTTAAATTACATTTTTGAATTATAATAATAATGATTTAGTAAATTGGTTAAATTAAAATTTGTTAGAATTTTAAAAATTTAGCATTTACAAATTTTATATCCAATTACAAATTGACTATTTTTAAAAATTTTTAGGATCTATCTGAATTAAAGTCATTGACTTCATTTTAAACCTAAAGTTTGAAAGTTTTATAGAAGGTAAAATAATCCTAGAACAAAACCCTTATAACATATAATTTGTTTAAAAACTTTTAATTTAAATTTATGAAGATAATATTGATATCTTTTAAAATTTATGAAATCCAGTATAAAATTGAAATAATTTGTAAATACCAAAAGCACAATTTTGTTCTTTAATATTATGACCCTAAAAAACAATTTAATCTTAAATCTTATAGTGACAAAATAAGTTATAATTAACCCAAAAGAATTAATTTAACCGGTTTTAGGCCTATAATGGTTTAAAACACAAAAATTTTGCACTTCAAAGGACTCCAATCCATACTAACAGTCAAGTAATTTACATACTTTTTTCTTAAAAAAAAAAACAAAAGGAAAATTTTAAAAATTTTAAAAAAAAAAAGGAAAAATAATGTTAAAAAAAGAATTCAAGAGGTTATTACTTCAATTAATTTATTAAGGAATGATGTCAACCTTTAAATTCATTTACTGTTAATTAAAAAAACTAAAACAAAATTCAAAGCATGAATTTTAAAAAAAACTTTTACTTAAATTAAAATTTTTATTTAATTATGGAAAATAAATTTTTAAATTATTAAAATATAATGAATATTTGCGCCACCTTTTAACTTTTAAAATTAAAATTGATATTTAAGATAATTTAATGCTATATCTGACTATTTAAAGGCATTAATTCACATAATGATTGGAAGATACACTTTTTAGAAAAAAAACCATTTTAACTCAGTTTAATGATTCATTGAATTTTAATATATTAAGTTTGAATAATTTGGTTATAAAATTGAAAAAATTATTTATAAAATTTTGTTTTAAAACTAAATCTTATTAAAAAATTTAACATTACTAAAATTTGTTAGAAATAATCTTAAACAGAAGTTTATTAAACAAATTTAAATATGATGAGGTATATTTTCCATTCTGAATTTAAATATCAACTATGCAAAAAAGGGAAATTATCAAGTTGATTAAAAAATTTGTAGTAATGTTAATGACTTTATAAATCACTGAATTCGAATTTAAATTCCATTATTAACCTTATATATTATTGATACGAAAATACCAAAAACCTGATTTTGTGTAAATAATTCCCGGGTGTTTACCATTTTTATTCTTTAAAAGTAAAATTCATTTGTTACAAATCTTCCCGTGGAAAATAATAATAAGGAAAGAAGATAATTTAAAAATATTTTTAAATTTTAAATAAATTCTGATAATGGGAATTTAGTTATGAATGAAACCCAATTTTTCCAATTTGATTTTTGATTTAATATTCAAACCTTTGACCAAAAGAAACTCTTACAATTATAAGCGAAGCCACCAAAACCTTTATTTTTAAAGAATCTTCGGTATATAGTAAACCAATTAGATAAATTTAAACAAATTTAAAAAAAAATTTAAAGATAAAAAATATTTTTTTATTGTTTTTGGTTTTTTTTTTTTGACAAATTGTTTTAAATTTTTAACAAAAAAACAATTTAAATGAAAGGGAAAAATTTTAAAATTTTTAAAAATTTTTAAATTAACCCCTTTTAATTTCTTTGGGGAAAAAAATTAACATTTTTTTAAAGGGAAAATTTTAAATTTTAAAAATTTCCAAAAAAAAAAGCAATTTTAAAAAAAACCCCCGTTTCCCCCTTTTCAAAAAAAGGAAAAAAAAAAAAAAAAAAAAAAATCCAAGGAAATAAATTCAAAAAAGAAATTAAATAAATTTAACTACCAAAAGGGTATTTTAAAAAAAAATTTTGGTTTAAACTGGGGAAAAAAAAAAAAAATAAAAAATACAAAAATGCCCAAAATTTAAAAAATTCCTTTTGGAAAAAAAGGGTTTTTTGGTAATTTTTTTTTATTTAAAAATTTTTTAAAAAAAAATTTTCCATAAAGGCTAAAAATTTTTTAATATTTGGATTTAAAGGAAAATAAATTTCATTTTTTTAAAAAAAAATTTAAAAAATAAAAATTAAAATTGTTTTTAAAATTATTAAAATTTAAAATTGAAAATTTAACTTTAAAAAACCCTTTTTTAAAAAAATTTTTTATCAAAAAGTTTTCCAAAGAAAAAGGGAACAAACCCCTTTTTCAAATTTTTTTAAAATATGTTTAAAATAAATTTTGGTAAACTTTAGAAATTTTAAAAAACCTAAATTTATTAAAATTTTGGAAAAAAATTCACCAATCCCAAAACAAATTTTTTAAAAAACAAAATTTGAAATGTTTTAAAATTTAACAAAAAGGGCATTTATTTTAAAATTATTAAAATTTTTTTTTTAAACCCCAAAAAGGTTTTCCATTACTGGCCCAAAAATTAAAGAAAAAATTTAAAGAAAAAAGAAATTTTTCCCCCAATTTTCAGTTTTAAATAAAAAGGGAATCCCAAAACTTTGAAAAAAATTTTTTTAAATTTTATTAATAATTCTTAAGGTAGGCCATAATGTTTCTCAAGTTATACATCATTGAAATGGAAAATTATGAAAAGCAATTAGAAAGGAAACAAAAAATTGTTCTTAAAACCAATTTTAATTAGCCTTTAAAAAAGGCCTTATTGATGTTCAACTGAATTCTTATTTTACAAATTTTGATCTAACATACAATTAGATGGTATTTAATTGTAAGTTGGTATCTTAAGTTGATTGAACAACCTTCATGATTTGTAAATAACTCGTTTAATTTGAAAAAACAAATGTCAAGTAATTAAGGTTTTCTAATACTTTTTTGTCATGATCAATTTAATATATGTCATAACATTTTATGCGAAATGAATGGTTACAATTCAAATTCCAACTATAGGAGGAATTTTTTAACATCCTTTATTATGTTTCCTTTAAATTAACATCTAGAATTAGGTTCTAAATCTTCTTATTTCAATTTATGTTCGTTTAAAGTTTTAAGCTTCAGTTTAAGTATCCTTAATAAAAGGTAGCTTTAATTTATTTTAAGTTATATAGATTTAAATTAAAGTTGAAATTGTTAAAGTAAATTGCAAAAAATTCTTAAATATTTTAGTTATTTTTTTAGATTTATGCCTTAAATGTTAATTTAATTTAATTTAACTTTATAACAATTTCTACATTTCTCATGGTTAATTTCAAAGTTTCTTTTTTCAAAAACCTAAAATGGCTTTAAATTTTGTGACTTTTTTTGAAAATATACAAAATATAAATTACAACATTTTCAATAATTTTTAAATTTAAAATAAAAATTCTATTTAAATTGGATCAACATTTCCATTTTAATTTTAGAAAATTGAAGGTATAGTTAAATCAAGTACGTTTTTAAGTTATAAGTTTAGAAATATAATTGCCATTACCAATTTTCAAAAGTTAATATGTTGTATTTATAAATTAAAAGGTTCTTAAAAAATTAAAATAATTATTTCATAGATATTTTTGAAAAATAATAAAAGCTCTAAACATTTTTTTTGTTTAAAAGTGATTTTCAAATCTTCCATAAGTTTGATGATTTTGAGAATGAAAATAATTACTTTCATTTAGAAATAACTTTTTAAATAAATGTGAAAGACAAAATTGATAGTGCATTGTTAACTTAAATTTAAGTTAATGAAACTAAAAAAGTATTTTAAAATGCAATTGAAATTTTCTTAAAATTTTTACAAATTCGTACATTCCGGAATTCACTATTTTAAAAAAGATAATTTGACCCAAATGAAACAACTTTGATCGGATTTTTGGCTAAGTCAAAATTTTGAACCAAAACCGTTTTAATAAAATTTAATCGTTTCATAAAGTTTAAATGTTTAATTTCATAATTGAATTTTTAAAGTGTTAATTTGATTTTTTTTAGTGCCATGTGAGTCTCGAATTTATATTTTAAGTATTGGCTGGTAATTTTTGGACTGGTTTATATAATTTCTTAAATGCCTAACGCAAGGTCCAATACTGTATTAACAAAAATATGAATATTCTCAATTTTAATAAAATTAACCACATTTTGTATTTATTTAAGTTTATTTTTTTACAGTGTTATTTCTATATTTAAGTAACGTTTTAAAGGCTTTTCAAACAAAGATAATTACAAAGTAAGTTAAAGATTGAAGTTAATTTTAAACTTTTGCTGACTCAATGCGATGGTTTTAAATTTATTAATTTGTATTACCATCATTAATTAATCTATTAAAGATATAAAATTTCAAAAAATTTTTAACACTTTTAAAACTTTAAATATAATTTAGATGTTCATTTTTTAAATTTTAAAATTTGAATAATATCATATTGAAGAATTTAAAATCAAATGGTAATAATTAAACCAATTCGAAAATAACAAAAATTTCCAAAAAAAACAAAATTAAAACAATGAAATTATGTTTAAAATTTTTTTTCTGTAGAAAATTCTTCTTAATGGTATAAATAAATTTGAAAATACAATTATGAACAATTAATATTCAAATTTTTAAAAACTTTGAAACCAATAAAGGAAAAATTTATATCTTATACTTCAATTGATCTAATTTTTCGAAATGAACTAATTATTCGGTTAGGCCAAATAAAGGTTTGAATAAAAAAGAACTTAAGAATAACAAAAAAAAATGAATAAAAAAAAAAACAGAAGTTAAAAAAAAAACGACAAAACAAAATCTCTAAGAACTTCCACTAAACTAGGTTACCATTTTATTGTTCATTAACAATATTTGGAATATTCAAAAATTATTTAACCAATTGTTCTTAGAACAATTGGAAAGTATTTCCCTAAAAGTAAATTTAAATTATAGTACAATTCCAATTCAATAGTTACAAATTTAGATTTAAAAATTGGTATTAATGAATATTTGTATTACAAAACCTTAATTATTCATATGTTCCATTCGAAATATTTTGGTTATGGATCAAAGTATTAATTCTAATTGAATTAAAAGTCTTTATAATGATCGAAATAACATTATTTATATACAAAAATTCTTAAATTTATATAATTTTATCTTTTAACTAAAATTTTTAATAATTTGATTAAGAAGAATACTTTTCAAGAACAAATGCTGGATTAAAAATTAAAGTTTAGTAATTTTCATATTTTCTTTTTTTAATATTCTATGACCAACTTCTTAATGTACAAACTATATCAAATCATTTGAGAAAATTTAAATTAGATTATAACCCCGGATTTATTTTTTTTAAAACATAATTAACCTTAAGTTGATTAAGGAGCATTAATTACATTTTTAACCAAATTTTCCATGAATTTAAAGTAATTTTATTAATTCTCACGGGAAATTTTCTCTTAAATGTATTCCTAGTTGATCTTTTATTTGAATTTGAATAAATAATTATAAAATTTTAACCTTCATTAATAAAAATATGGTTATTTCTTATTTTAATTTTTTTTAAGTTTGGGTTAGTGGAACCATTTAATAATATAAATATTACTTACAGGAAAGATAAATAAGCAAACAAGTGTTAAAACCTTTAATTTTGTTTTGGAATTATGCTTTAATACAATTCATTTCAATATGTATAAACATATCTTTAAAAATCAAAATTCTGCCTATTGATAATTTTCTTTAAAAGGAAAATTATAATAGTTTCCCAAATTATTAGTCAAATTAGAAGTAAACTTTATTTAAGGAAAAGTTTAAAAAAAATATAAAAAAACATACATTAGGTGAAAAATTTTCATTAATTTTATAATTCATATTTACTATTATCATGTTATCATCATTTGTAATTTTTTAAAAATAATTAAACAATTGCTAAATGTATTATTATATAAGAAATAAGTATATTGTTTTTAAAATATAAGTTATCCAATTAAACTGAAAGAATAAAATTTTTATAAAATTTAGGCAAATTAACCGAATTTGTAAAAATTCAAACAAAACATATACAACTTTTCAGATATATTTAAACAAGTAAATTACTTTATTCAATTTGAAATATTTTAATATATAAGCCATTATTAATATATTAACGATTGGATAAAATTTTTTAAATTAAGATGAACAACCTACAGAGGAAATTAAGGAATTTAAAAAATAATCCAATCAGATTTATATCCAGAATTGAATCTAAAGTTAATTTGTATTTTGTCGGTTTTGTTTTCAATAAATGATTTTTACATTAATTGTATTCAAGGGTTTAAACATGGTAATTATTATTTTATAATTTAACCTGAAAACCTCCAATTAACGTATTTATGTGATAAATTTTATCATAAAATGTGGATTTGGACAAAGTTAATTTTATCGAAATTTTAAGTAATTCTGAAATTGTGCTTCAGAAATTTGTTAAGCCCGGATTTTTTTCTTTAAATTCCCCAAATCAAACTTAATTTAACAAATACTCTTTAATTTATCTTTTCTAAAATGGTTAACATTAATTGAGGAAAAAACTTCCTTATAAATATATTAATTTGAAATTTTTAAATAATTATGAAAGATACGTTTTAATGGTTAACAATTTAGTTTAATAGTTTATTTAGAAAAATTAAATTTTTAAAGACTACTTTTAATTTGTTAAGATTTAAAATGAAATTAATAATTGAATTATTTAAATATTACCCTAATTTAACTTTTAAATTGGATATTAAGAAATAAAATTAATACTATTTATTAAAGCTGATATTAAAAAATGTTAAAAAAAAATCAATCATTAAATAGGTAATAAAAATTTGATTAAAATTAAAACAAAAGAAATATCAAAGGTATACAAAACATAACATAGAAACAAAACAACAAAGAGAAAAACCGAAGGTATAAGACCAAAAACCAAAGAAATCGACAAAACTGAAAACAAAAACAAAATACTTCTAAAAACTAAATAGTTTCGTTGGTTTCCAGAAGGAAAAACCCTCAAAAATTGTTCACCATCTATTGTAATATTTAAATATTTTAAAAATTATGTAATAATTGTTAAACAAAATAAAGAATTTTCAAAAACTTGAATTTTATTTTTTCAACCTACAAAAATCACTAAAATTTAATTTTCCTTTTTTATAAAATGAAAATTTTTTTAAAACAAAAGATTAAATAATTAAAATACATTTAATTATTTTGTTTTTATTAAAAACTATTTTTGGTTTTAATGAATAAAAAGTTGACAAACCAGATTGGAATAATTCCATTGTATTGGGTTACATAATTTTCAAATTTAAAGTTTGCTTTTCTATTTCCCAAATAGAAATTCCAAAAATCTTTACGTTCCTTAAATTTTCTAAAAGGAAAACCTACTATAACCCTATCGGTTTCAAAAGTATAAAATTTTACCTTCAAAATTTAAAATCGATTTTTAAATATAACAATAATTTAAAAACTTAATGAAAGTTGGTTATGTAAAAATTTAAAATAATGTCATCTAAAATGGATACATTAAATAAAATCAAATTAATGACACCTACATTAAAAAATACAGTTAAAATCTGTTGTTAAAAATTTCATAAGTTAACGGAAGTTAAAATTAAATTAACTATAACAATTGCACAATATTAAAGAAGGGAATAAACATCAAAAAAAAATAAGGAAAAATTAAGAAGCAAAAAATAAAAAACAAAAATAAAAAGATACAAACTTGGTTATCAAAGTGAAATAGAACAACTAGAAAATAAACGCATTTAAAATATAAATTTCAAAAACATTAAAAATTTAAATGAAGAAATAAATAAACAAAAAAAATGAGTTTGTTCAAGGTAAAAAAGAAACAAATCATTTAAACCTTTAAATTATAGTTTTTATTAACAGATGAACTTAATTTCTATTAATTCCAATTTAACAAAAAAATTTTAATATACAAAGTTTTGTTTAAAATTCATAAATCTTTTCCATTTAATATTAATTAAAGGACATTAAGTTTAATAATATAATTGTTTTTTCAACGAGTTATTTGTAATCAGGTTAAAGACCTTTAATTTTGATTTATAACCTGAAATAGAATTTGCTTTTTAAATTTTTACGTTGAAAATTTTTCCCAATATTAATAGCCCAAAAACCTTAAAACGAAATTTTAAAACGAAAATTTAAAAGTAAATGATTAAAGGTTTGGAATAAAAAGGTAATTTGGAAAAAAATTTAAACACCAAAATTTAATGTAGATAAATAGAACAATTACAGGTAAAAAATTTAAAGCTAATAAAAGTGACATATTTATTTTAAAACCTTCGGTATAATTAAGTACCTTCAAATGGTTTCTTGTTATTTAAAATATATTAACAAATAGATATCAGAAACTATAAAACTTTAAAAATTTAAAACACTTGTTAATAAATATGAAATTAAAGATAATAACTTTATCTTTAACAAATTTTAAATAAATTAAAAACTTAACAATTTCATAATATAAAACTAAAATCAAAAAAACAAAAAACAAGTTGGTAGATGTAACCTTCATGTTTTAAAATTTAAATTGAACAATAAATAAAAGAATAACAGTATAAGAAAAACTTGTCCTTAATTCCTAACATGTAGTTGTTCAAAGGTTACAATTCCAAATATATTCAATTTTCCATTCCTTATGTATAAATGGTTCAAACATCGGTTAAGTTTATACCTTTCTCAAATTAAAGATTTTCTTTTTTGTAAATGGGAACTTCAAGTATTTTGGAAATAAAGTTATAAAGAATGAAAAAAAATTGGTCAAAATTATGTTAAAAAAGGAATTTATAACAAATAATCTTAAAATTTTCTAATTGTTAGTTTTGGTAATTTATTTTATCAACGAAATTTTAAACCTTTTTTAACTATTTAACCTTAGTAAATGAAAATCAGGTTAATACAAGTTTTTTATTAATAAATTTATATCCAAGATTATTTAAATTAGTTTATAATTAATATTTATTAATTAATAACTGAAAAAATTATTATCCCATTGTTTACTATTTTACATTTAATAATTTTCAAGTTATTACTTTTACAATTTTAAAATTTAATACGTTTATCACAAGGTTTGATCTTTTTTAAACACAATTTTGAAGGTTTAACGTTTTAAGTAAATTCTTTAAAGGTTTCTCTACGTTAATTAAATATTCAATTTTTGCATTTAAAGTTATTTTGTAATGGTTCTCCTTTTATTTCATCTACCTTTTGATTTAATTTTTTTGTAAGGTTTTAATTGTCTTCAAAAGGCCTTGTATAAAAATTTGAAAATTTAAATTTGAAAGCTAAAAAGTATGAATTTGAAACTTATGTATTTAAATTTAATGATTCTATACACCTTTTAAAATTATCTTGAAGTCAATTTATTGTCCCTTTTGAACGAAAATTAAAGATTTTGTTAATATAAATGCTGAGTTAACAAAATTTTTTAAAGATATCATTTTATTATTTGCAGTAAATATTTTTTAAATTGCTAAAAAATTATCTTTCCAAAATTTATTCTTTAAAATTAATCTATTATTTAAGATTGGTTTAATGTTAAGTTTATATTTTTAGAAAACTTTTACGCATTTAAGATTTGTATTGTACTTTAATTCCAATTTACATTTCCTTAATTTGAAATTTTCAATTTTATGTCCTTTTGTCTGAAAACAGATATAAAGTTTAGTCAAGTTAATGCATATTAAAGAAGGTAAGAAAATCTAAATAAATTAATGTTTTCAATACGTTTTAATGCTGGTGAATAAATCTTCTAAAATTCTTTAAACTTACCCTTTCTTAAGTACGGAAAATGAAAAATTTGATTAAAATGTATTAGAATAACAAACTCTTGAATTAATTTTTAATTTAAATAGAAATTAAACTTTCAAGTACCTTTTAGGTCTGAAATTTAATTTAATAATTTAAAATCATATTTTATTAACAAGATCTTTAAACAAAATGATAAGTACAGAAATTAATTTATTGATCCTTTAAAAAAACAATTTGAATTAATTAACTTTCCTTCAAAAAAAAATACAGTATTAATGCATTTTTGAAAAATTTCCCAAAAAGTAAAAAAACTTTAAGATAAACAGCTAACTATAAATTCTTTTTAAACTTAGCATAAAATCTTAATTTACGAAATATATAAAATTCACAAATACGGAATTTGAAAATTAAAAAATTTAAAGAATTAGAAATTACTTTACAAGGCTTGTTATTTTAATTTTACTTAAACCTATTTCTAAATATTTATGGAAAAAATTATGAATTAAGTAGTTTAACGTTTGAAAAATTATACAAAAAAAAAAAAAATTAAGTTATTGGTTATCCTCATTTAAAAAAACTTATAAACAAAAAAACCAAAGCCTTTAATATTAATTAACCTGTTAATTCTTTATAATATTTTAGAAAAAAATTTTAGTCAAAATAAATTCATATACCATTAAAATTGAAAATTAAGGAAATTTACAATAGATTAATAATTTAATATTAAACAATATTTCTTAATTTTAAATATTTTTTTACTACATTAGAATTTTTACATGTTTTGAAAAAAAAGTTATGATGCATAACAAGGTTAACAAAAAAGAATATAACTTAATCTTAGGTTAATAATAAAAAAATTGGATGTTCCATAACGTCTAAATTTTTAATAAGTTATAAAATTCATTATAATTGAAAAGTATAAGATCAAAACCAATTAAAAATTTAAAAAATTTCATTTAGTAAAGTTTAATATAATTTAATGATTATTTAAAATTGTACAACTGTTAAAAATTTACAGTTTTATATTTATTAACGAATTTTAGAATATTTCAATAAATTTTTGATCTAAAAAGTGTAAACTATTGGCAAACATTATGCCTACTCATGTTAAAATTAGCATAGAGCATGGTATGATAGCATTTCTTTCAATTCTGATAGGAAAATTTTTAATTTTTGTACTTCGAGGCAGACCTATAATACAAGTTTGAAATGTGGTCATTTTGATTTGATTAACCAAAATGGTAAAGCAAATCAACAGTTTAACGATAAAAAAATCGATCTCTGACGTTGTTCATAATACAATTCAATTGCAACGTCTGTCACATGCAGCCCATGTTTTAATTTTAATAAGAACATGGCTTTGTTTTCAAAGCCAGAGAAGAATGTCATATTAAAATTTGCTTCAGATAATTTTAAGACAAGAACTTTATACTTATTTTCCCTATGCATGTACAGATCTCAATGTTTTGTCTGTGAATTTTAGTATAGAGTTGTGATAGCACTTATGTTTGAATATTGGGAGATAGAATACATAGAAAATTAACTTCCTAGATACGCTCTTGAATACAGACCATGAAAGTTGCACTTAGTAAATCTCGTGTGTTTTGCAAACTGGGCTCTTTTTAGGAGATATTGAATATTTATATCAATGTTGCTACTCTCGCCATTGTTGTTCCCATGGAGGCAAACTAATATTTTGCAAAGACACAAACATTACATGGATAAAATACAGAAATACAAACGTCATTTGTTTTAACTTATGTCATAGGTGGACTGAAACTTATTTGGGGTTCAGTGAAATTTCATTGAAGAATTAAGTGAAAGCTCGAAATGTTTTTATTATTGATAAAAATTGATAGTATGCCGCACGTCTACACTTGTATGTGATGTTATAGTTGCAAACAAAAGGACTCCATGTCTCCTTTTCCGGAAAAATATAACATTCTCTCCTAAAGCTTTTGACTGGAAAGTGTCTGCATATGCATTAATGGTTTTCACCAGGTGCAACATTTCCAGGACAATAGATCACTCCAGGATTTAATAGATAATGCTGGATAAGAAGATGAGAAGGCGCTTTTAAATTTTGGACCAACAAAAGCAATTAATAAGACGGAGTTGAACAAAAATATATTTTGCTTCATTAAAATCAAAATTTTGATAGTTGAGTTCAAATATTTTTAAAAACAATGCGCTTCAACTTCGTACGTCATTCTGGTCTCTTTTTTAATATATTTCTGATCGTCATTCATGAGTCTTTTAAAGATGGTGTACACAATTTTAATCCTGGTATATGTGATGAGTTTATATACTTTAAGACATGGTTGAAACACATTAGTTTTCTTCTTGATTTGTTACTATAACTCGTTCAATTCGTGAAGAACGTCCAAATGATCCCATATTTTGTAAAGTGCAAGCAGAACCATTGATCATCTAGAAAAATATTTTTTTTTTTTGTCGATATTCAACTGTTTAATAACAAGACAAACACATGCGTTTAATGGGTGCTTTGCATGGAATGGGAAAACAGAACAAAACAAAAAATCCCAAGGCATATTGTGTATTGAAAATAGGAATTTAACATATAAAACAATGGGGCCATGTATTAGTGGTGTACCTCCTATTACAAAGAATCATCAGAAATTCAGTTTTGGAATTAGTACCCTTCCAATGAAAATTTGTCATATTTGATGTCAGTAATCATGTTAAATCAACGTTTTAAATGCACAATTCTGTTTATGGGATAATTCAGCTCTTAAATTGCCACAATAAGGTATTTTAGCCTTTTTGCTCAAACAACATGCATGCAGTAAAGACTTGACCTGGAGTTCTTATTTTTGCATTATTTTTATTGAAATCAATGAAACATGTATACTATGACTTGTTTATTGTGAAAAGATAGCTCATGGTAGAATAATCCTATGATTTTTCAAGTTTTATTGGTTTTCTTATGGTAACCTTTACAACTTAGGCAACAGTTATATATTCATATAAGAATTCCAAAATCTCACTTTATATGCAACTTTGAACCAGTTAATACTCAAGTTATCCAGCTGAGGGATATACATATATTGATCTTAATAATCTATGTTGTATACAGAAGTATTGTTTATACCAAAAATGTCCCTTTTCCAATTTGAAGAAAAAAGGGGACAATATTCATAATTGTGTCTTAGGCTTGGACTTACATATTTTATTTGTTGAAAATCACTGATAAAAATATAACTATTGGTAAGAACATTGTTCTCCTAGTAGAAATTAACAAATAAGATCCATGATATTCAAAATAAAAATCATATTTGCCATTGGTAATATCCATATGCAGTTTTCTTTTCATAACCACTACAAACCAGTTAAAGTCTGAAATGGCCTATATCTGTACTCGACTGTACTGATTTTTACTCGACCAGTCTGAATTGGTCTGAATTTTACTCGATATTACTCGACCCCAATCTTAACCATATTCGACTGTACTGATTTGTACTTGACCCTTATCTTTAATTTGCCATTGAAAAAGTCTGAACTATTACTCGACCAGTCTGAAACAGTCTTAACCCATTCTCGACCTGTACTCGACCTATTTTGTCAGTCTAGACCCTTATCTTTGCCATTGAAAAAGTCTGAACTATTACTCGACCAGTCTGAAACAGTCTTAACCCATTCTCGACCTGTACTCGACCTATTTTTCAGTCTAAACCATACTCGATCAAAGGTTTGAACAATACCCGACCAGTTTGAACCATACTTGACCAAATAATCTCTACTTTTCAAAATGTTAACTCTTAAAATAATGTCCTTTTAAAGGGCACTACAGATGGGTGCAGTCATAACCTGTACAGCAAGTTAACTTGATAGCCAGTCATTTGGACTGGTCAAAGTTAACCGGTGAGAGGATTTAGAACTGCTCTGACCAGTCCTAAGACCACAATCTAGTTAACTTGAAAAGCGGACTTGGTCCTAGGACTGTTTTTATGTCTGCCGAAAAAGTTAACTTGGAAACAGGTCCGCTACTGATATAAGTTAACTTCGAAACCAGTCCTGCCATAAGTTAACATAAGTTAACTTTGATTTTGACAACTCCGATCGAACCAGACCTGATCTCAAGTTAACTTTTGGCTGGTCTGCTCAACACTAAGTTAACTTGTAACCAGGACCGCTCTACATCGATTTTTTAAAAATATTTTTTAATGTCTTTGTTTCTTGGTATAAGTTATTGGTCAAGGTAGTTTAGGATGAAGTTGAAGTCCAATCAACTTGAAACTTAGTACACGTGTTCCTATGATATGATCTTTCTAATTTTTAATGCCCAATTAGTGTTTTGTCCTCGAATTTCACAGTCCATTGAACATAGAAAATGATAGTGCGAGTGGAGCATCTGTGTACTTTGGACACATTCTTGTTGTATATATGGGTTCCTTGTAATGCCTACACGTCTGTCAGACAGGGTTCACATGACCTTGACTTCAATTCATCGATAAGTGATCAAGTTTAAGTTAGGTGATTAGGTCCTTTTCTCAGATACTATAAGCATTAGGTCAACTGTATGTGTTGTATGGTATGATTGTAAGGGTACGTGTCAGTCTTGTAGGTTTGATCTGATCTTGTTCTCATTTTCATGATTCATTGGTCAATGTTACGTTTTGCGTTTTGGTCTGTTTTCAATTACCATAAGCAATTACCAAAAGCAAAAAAAAAAACTATGTTCATGTACTGAATAATTGTAAGGTGTACATGTCTGTCTGACAGGATTTATCTGACCTTGACCTCATTGTCATGGATCTTTAAAATGTTAAGTTGATGAGATACATGTAGTATAACATTTTCAGTCCATGACATTAACATTGAACATTTAGCGTTTCACCATTGAGTCAGTTAGGTATTCTGCTCCTATAGAGGAACCTATTTGTTCTCCTTTTTAGAAACAGTAGTGAGCTTTTCTTGACAGAATTAACTACATACTAAATTGATAGGGTTCATACATTCTCCTTTCAAAGGTCACATTGAATTCCCTAAAATTTTAAAGAATAAGAACATATTGCAATAATTTGAAGGGTATAATCCTGCACTACAAACATATCCAAAATGCTTTTATTTATTTATTGTAGAGCTGATACTGTCAGAGTTAACATCCAGAAAAGGGGTGACAAATATGTTTAAAGGGTTATTTGAAAGTTTAGAGTCAATATTGAAAATGTATGTCCTTACAATGATTTTTTTTTTTTTCAGAAAATGATAGCTTGAACAAATATTGTTTAGGTGATTTAAATTGAAAATTTTGAAAATCTAGGCATTTGTCTCCATGGCAACCAAATTTACTTTTCAACTTAATTTCTTTATTTTGAATAATTTGATAATACTTGATGGAAAAAATACAGAAATAAAACGCGTGATTAAATATTTTATCATTATAAAGCATACATTTCTTAAAATGTGTATTTCTCAAAATCGGTGTGTCCTGTTTCCATGGAAACTGGTAGTTTGATTTGAGGTTTAAGATAAATAAGTTACTGTTTAGTTTGTTATAATGTTTAGATATAATAAAAGTTAAAAGACATAATCAAATGAATTGTGCTATGAATACATAAAATAATTTAGCTTACTGTAAAAAAAAAAAAAAAAAAAAAAATAAGACAAAAGAAAACTTTTTTCCTAAAATCTAAAAGAGGCTACAAACGATTATTTTTATATGTTATAGACAAAGATGCAATGAACAAATGCAAACAAACAGGTTATGCATTGGGACCCTGTTCTTGGAAGAACATAGAATTGGAAACACGTTATTTTCACTCCTTTTAAGAAAATGAAAACTTCTACAATTTGTTGCCATGGAAACAAGAGTTGCCATAGTTGCAACTTCTGTTTATCAACTTTAATTTTAAAGCAAATGTGGAACTATGATAATATGTATTTGTTTTACTACTGTGCAAGCTATATGATTTGAATAATCTTATCATTAATGTTTTCCTTCATTCGCTAAATTATTGCTGTTGTAGTTTATGTGGATCTCAGGATATGTATTCACTAACTCAAAAGAACTAATATAGAATCAAAGGGTAACAAAATGATGGGGTATACCTTTAGCTGGAAAAAAAACTGATTCGACAGAGATATTCTACAGTTCTAATAACTTTTGATAGTCACGAAAAGGACAAGTTTGCTGCATTTATAACATTATAAAGAAATAAACATTTTATATGTACAAGTACTTTTAAAAAAGTCCTTTCTAATAATCCAAATTGTATTTTATTGCAAAGAAGGCAACTTGACAGCACTGAGATCAGATGTAGCGAATGCAAATGCTCGAGGTTAACAGACCATTTGTAATATGTTTATCGCTATTTTCTGGTGAAACTTCAATGACGCATGCTTTTAACATCATAAATTATCTTTCTACTTGACCGCGAAAACCCAATATCATCCTAATAGCGTGATACAAAAACTATCACAAAAATCAAAAGAAAATTTGAGAAACTAGCTCTTTAATAATACGAAATAGTAGAACATTTATTGATGAAATTGAGTTCATGTTTTTTTTTTTTTTTTTAAATGCAATAAGTGTTCAATTTACAATGGACAGAATAATGAAAAGCAAAAATGTAAGTGAGACCGCATACGCCATTCAAAACCAATTACAGATCAAATAAAACAAAAGATACTTTCACAAGAGCTCGAATACCTAAAGGATTGAAATGTTATTTTATAAATATTTCTGTCCACAGGATAGAGCAGTAGACATGTAGTTCTCATAAATAGGTTCATCAAATAAATGTATGAAAACCTATCATAATTAATCTGAAAAGATAAATAGGAAATTACAAACAAAATGGGCTTTTAAAATCCTTTTACCACCGCACTTGTAGAAAAATGTTATATGTATATGACTTACAACTGAATATACTTTATTTTACAAATATGTTGGGAAATCTAACATAGCAGAAGACGCATGTTAATCACAAATTGGTTTCACGAATGAGAAATTAAAACCTTCATCGAGGAAATAACAAACGAACTAAAAAAAAAAAAAAAAAAAACAAACAACAAAGAAACAGATGTTTAACTTATTAACTTTCTATAGTTCTGTGCAAATCCTCTTTCCAATATGAGTGTCAATAACATAAGGAACGAATATCCAAGTAAATAGCAAAGATATGTACAAATTTTATCAACATTGACCAATCCTATATATCAAAGGTTAACAATCCTGGTTAGAGCTATATTCTTTACCTTGTTTCCTTTATTTGGATCTACATCTGTTCTTTCTAGAAGCAGTTGGACTATATTATGTAATTCTGTTCGGGCCGCAAAGTGTAAGGGAGTGTCACCGTCCTGAAATAGAAAGGTAGCAACTTTCATAGTAATTATATAAAAGTATATGAAATGAACGACTTTATAAAAGAATTGAACTATGACAGAAAATATCGCTAGCCAACAATGTAAGGTAGATATTTAGCGACATATTAATCAATTACAAATGCCTCTTAATCTACCATTGGCACTATGTTAACTGCTTACGTAAGTAACCATGTCTACGTTGTCCCTATCAACATATTTCTGGGGTGGTTTTTTTTTTCTAAAAATAAGATAAATTGGATACCAAACTTGTAGCTTTACAACTGACCAGTGATGTTTATACACATCGGATTAATTATCTGTATTTATACTCAGAATTACCACTTTACAATTATCAATTGAGTATCAACATATTCTATTTGTTTGCACTGAAAAATCGTCCGTAATAATGTTAGTCCATGTAACGTACATCTGTAGTAGTTTACAAAGCACACAAATGTCGGCATTCACCTCAAAAGCTTATTCGGAAAGGATATAGTTACGATACTGTTGTCAGGTCATTAAGGATTGCATATTTTGGTATTAATATTGATTCACTCATAGGGTCTTTGCATCGAAAATAAACACTATTATTCTAAAACCAGTTTTTGGCATGATACGGGTTATGTTCTTCTCATATATTTTATGATTGTATGATACTAAACCCTAACAGGAGGGATTGTACTTGATTTTGATATGATGAAGACATAATCTTTCAATCAGTTTAATTGAGGTCTGGAGCTGGCATGTCAGTAATTGCTAGCAGTCCTTTGTTAATGTATGTATCATTGTCATTTTGCTTAGTTTCTTTTGTTACCTATTCTGACATCGGACTCGGACTTCTTTTAAACTGAGTTTTACTTTGCGTATTGCTATGTGAGTCTTTATTCTACATTGGCTAGAGGTATAGGGGAGGTTGAGATCTCACAAAACATGTTTAACCCGCCGCATTTTGCGCCTGTCCCAAGTCAGGAGCCTCTGGCCTTTGTTAGTCTTGTATGTTTTTAATTTTAGTTCATTTATATGTTTTGGAGTTTAGTGTGACGTCCATTTTCACTGAACTAGTACACATTTTACTCAGGGGCCAGCTGAGGACCACCTCCGGGTGCGAAATTTTCTCGCTGCGTTAGAGACCCATTGGTGGCCTTCGGCTGTTGTCTGCTCTTTGGTCGAGTTTTGTCTCTTTGACATATTCCCCATTTCCATTCTCAATTTTACTCATTAAACAATATAACTCCTCACATATCTAGGTATTTATTCCTTCCTGTCTTTTAGATTTTGGGGTTTGAACGTGTAGCGTGTATGATGACGGTAAACCCCGAAAAGGCTTTGTACTCCGGAATTTAATAAAGTATTATTTTCATTAGCGTGTGTTTAAAGTTAGAGTTGTTGAGTACATTGCGTGAAACAAGCGCGATACAGCTTTGTGGGAATAAATTTGTTTATTTTTTGGATACTTCACTGCTTTATATTATTCTCATTGGTGTAGGAACGTCATTTGCTAATAAACATTTCTTTTAAACGAACTTCACAAATGCCTGACCGTAAATTGTAGTTCATTTGAAAACACGATGAAAACAATTAAGTATAGTATTTGCTATGATTATTTAGAAATTGCAGTAACTAATGCTTGTTAATTTACCCACTTATGTTTCTGAAACAAAGATATTCATAAAATTTGCTTCTATTATCTTATTTTAGGGTCTGAAATTTAATGCCTTGAATTATGTTATAAGTTATCAGTGTATGCAAAATATACAGTTTTACAAGTGCCATGCATCCATTAATACAAGGTATATTACATCGATTTACGAGATTCAATTCAGCACAATACTGTTGTTTAAGTATATTAAAGACAACAGTAATATTCCGCTGTTTAATAGTCATAAATCGATTAAGCGAAAACCAATTCCGGGTTACAAACTAAAACCGAGTGAAAACACCAGCTACATGTATAAGAGGAAACAACGGAACAACAGAAACACTGAACTGCAACAAAACAAACGCCAAAAACATAGAAACGGACGACGATGACGTATCTTTTCCTGAGATAACTTGTCACTCACTATTTTGTCAGGGTTTGTGTTGTTCATCTCAATTATGGCAAATCAGCCTCCATCACTTATATAATGCATGTGTAATATTACAGTACATCGATTGTCATCAGGACTAAATCAGTAATTTAAAAAAATTGATCGAGTACATACACACCTGCAAACAGTAGCAAAACGTCAGAGAAATTACTTTCTGGTATTATTGAATGGTGCCCATTATAAGGTATTTTATCATTGCAACAACTGACAATGGAAAATGCATCTAAAAACTTAATTCTAATTAATCTGATCGTTCCTCTTTTTAATGTCGAAAATGAAAAGGACGAGTTGTGTTCAGATATAGCAAAAGTATCTTAAAATTAACCAGAAGCGGCCATGTGCATTTTAATCTTTAATTTTGTTTAAATATCTGAATATAAAAGATATCCAGTCATTTCTTCTGATACTTTATACTGATAACACAAGTGGTTAGAGACAATCATTAATCTACGAAAGAGAAACCTTCGCATATGACAACGTTTGGTGTACAAAAGTTAAATTGTCATCCAAAAAATATGGTAAAGTATACCAGCTCTTTCTCTAATGAGAACACCACATATGTGACCATCAGAACGGTCAAAATCTACCGAAGAAAAGCAATTACACATTTTCCCTGACCAAAGAACCAAACTAATTTATACGTCAATGACGTAGGCTTATCACGTCATACATTATCTTTCTACCCAACTGCAAAATCCAATATCACTCGAATATTGTGATAGGAAATATTACGACACAAATAATTATAGTTACATTTGAGAAGTTTGCGATTATAATAAGAGGAACTGATAGAAAATTATAATGTACTAACATTCATTTTAAAGTTGGTATCATGTTTTTATTAATGACATAGATGTTTAATTCATAATTTAATGCAAAATTATCCTCAAGGTAACGGTTAACGATTTAAAATAAATCAATTACATGTAATTTAGAATAATACATATAGCCCTACAAAAGTTCAAATAGTATCGAATCAATGGTGTACAGGAAGAATAAAATATAAAGACAATCATTGCAACAGGAAACTGTTTACAATGTTAAAAGAGACGGAGGATATCAAAGGATCATTCAAAATCACAAGTCGAAAATAAAGGGACAAAGCCATGGGTAAAACGAAAAGACAAAAAACTAAAGTATACAAAACAAAACATAGAAAACAAAAGACTAACCAACACGAGCTACACCAAACACTGTGGTTCATCTCAAGTACGCTGGAAGGGTAACAGATCCTGCACTACTTGTTGCACTCATCGTGTTGTAATTTAGAATATATAAATTTAGCTATGTATAAATTCTAAATAGTATCGAATCTATGGTGTACAGGAACAATAAAATATAAAGACAATCATTTCAAATGAAAACTGTAAGATATGTTATTTGTATTTATAAAATCCACCTGAATTACAAAGAGTTCACTAATGTTGTTAAACTGAATTCCTTTTATTTAACACTTACTACGACACTTTTTCACTTTTTAAACAGACACATAAAAAAACTATTAAAATACATAAATGTATAAGTTTGTCCAGTTTCAGTTCATACAACATAGATAATTGTTGCTTGTTCGAAATTACATAAGCTGCATATTTAGTTTTTGAAGAAATTTCGCCAAATCTCATTTGATATTGTTTGAATTAAAGTACTATGTTGAATAGGGTGTTACAGGAGGTACATATATTCGTTTAATCTGTTGACAAAAGAGGCCTGGTACTTTTCTGTGTCCCCAGTTGATTGCATTCTTATATATTTTCTTTGAACGTTTCCATTTAAGCGTTATTGTATCGGAAAAATAAAAGATTCCTTGATATAGTACTTGTGTACGTCTGGACACTGTTTTTATCGGTTGTATTCAATAGTTTAGTGATTCAATTATTTTTGTATCTTCGTACCGTTCGCAATTAGAGCCAACATATCTTCTTTTCTGCTATGAAAACGTCTCACCAAATTCAAACTTGTAGGACTGTTCAAAAGTCGAATTGTAAAATTCGAATCTAGATAGGTATTGCAGATATTAAAACGGGTTTAACATCGCTTTGGTAAAATCAGTCCAATTCTGAAAACTTACCTTTCCAAATACATTGTACTACCTAACAAAATGAGATACAACCACGTGGTAAATCAAATTCATAAGTTGAATGAAGACAGTCAGCATGATTCGATGAAGTTAACATGCCTGTCTGTTTTATATTTATTAAGTTAACTTGAAAGCTGTGAACAAGTCTGCGCCAAGTTCACTTTGATACAAGTGGGACTAATCCAATCTGTAGATATGTACAGGAAACTATTTGACAAACAGCGAAAAAAAAAAAAAAAAAAAAAAATAATAAGATTTAGGTCATGGACCTTTTGTGTTAAGTCTAAAATAGGTGGAAGATATCAAATGGATATTCAAACTCAGTAGTCGTAGACAAATTGACAACGCCATGGAAAATTATAAACGACCAAAAACATATAACACAGTTTCACAAAACATAGAAAACTAAAGAGTGAGCAACACAAACCTCACCAAAAAACGGTGGATGTCTTCGCTGGTCCGGAAGGATACCCAAAGAGAGAATACACCCATCATATTGAAGACTTTGAAATCTTATGTATGTTTTATAAATAACAGTATGTCAGACAGTGAATAAATTCTCTCCTTGCAAGTTACAAACAAAATTAATATTCTACAACATTTATGTAATATAAAGGTTTTGTTTAGCAAAGCATTCATAACAATACAATCTACACGATTTGAATAATCTATTAACTCGTGTTTTCCTTCATTCGCTAAATTATTGCTGTAATAGAATAGAAGACGAAGCGACAACCCGATTAGATATAGCCGATGTAAATACTCGAGGTTAAAAGACCATTTGTAATATGTTTATAGCTATTTTCCGGTGAAATGTCAACGACAGATGCTCTTTGCGTCATAAACTATCTTTCTACTAGACCGCGAACACCTAATATTACCCGAATAGTGTGGTACGAAAATTATCACAAAAAATCAAAGGATTATTTGAGAAACTAGCGATATTAATAAAATGCAATGTTACAACATTTACTGATGAAATTGATTTCATGGTTTTGTTGAATGAAATAAGTGTTCAATTTACACTGGAAATATTAATGAAAAGCACAAAATTTAAGTGAGCCCGTATTCGCCATTCAAAACCAATTACAGGTCAAATAGAAGAAACTTTCACAAGAGCTCGAATACCTAAAGGGATTGATATGTTATTTTATAAATATTTCTGTCCACAGGATAGAGCAGTGGGCATGTAGTTCTCATAAATAGGTTCATCAAATGAATGTATGAAAACCTATCATAGTTAATCTGAAAAGATAAATAGGAAAATACAAACTCAATGGGCTTTTAAAATCACTTTTACCACCGCACTTGTAGAATAATGTTATATGTATATGACTTACAACTGTATATACTTTATTTTACAAATTTGTTGAGAAATCTAACATAGCAGAAGACGCATGTTAATCACAAATTGGTTTCATGAATGAGAAATAAATAACCTTCATCTATTGAAATAACAAAGAACCAAATAAAAGAAACAAAGAAACAGATGTTTAACTTGTTAACTTTCTATAGTTCTCTTCAAATCATCTTTCCAATATGAGTGTCAATAACATAAGGGACGAATATCCAAGTAAATAGCAAAGATATGTACAAATTTTATCAACATTGTCCAGTCCTATGTATCAAAGGTTAACAATCCTGGTTAGAGCTATATTCATTACCTCATCTCCTTTATTTGGATCGATATCTGTTCTTTCTAGTAACAGTCGGACTATATTATGTGATCCTTTTCGGGCCGCAAAGTGTAAAGGAGTGTCACCGTCCTGAAATAGAAAGGTAGCAACTTTCATAGTAATTATATAAATGTATGTGAAATGAACGACTTTATAAAAGAATTGGACTATGACAGAAAATATCGCTAGCCAACAATGTAAGGTAGATATTTAGCGACATATTTATCAATCGCAAATGCCTCTTAATCTACCATTGCCACTATGTTAACTGCTTGCGTAAGTGACCATGTCTACGTTGTCCCTATCAACATGTTTCTGGGGTGTTTTTTTTTTTTTAATAAGAAAAATTTGATACCAAACCTGTAGCTTTACAACTGACCAGTGATGTTTATACACATCGGATTAATTATCTTTATTTATACTCAGCATTACCACTTTACACTTATTAATTGAGTATTAACATATTTTATTTATTTACACTGAAAGATCGTCCGTAACAATGTGAGTTCATGTGACGTCCATCTGTATTAGTTCTCATTAAACAATTTAACTCCTCACTTATCCAGGTATGTATCCTCCTTCCTGTCTTTTAGATTTTGGGGTTTGAACGTTTATGATGAAGGTAAATCCAGAAAAGAGCTTTGTACTCAGCAGGTTCCTAACGTGTAGGTTTCATAAGCGTGTGTTAATGTCAGCGTTTTTGAGTCTATTGCGTCAGAACGTTATTTTGAAGTCAATATGGTTTCAAATATTCATGCTACCGCTTTGTGGGATAACTTTTTCAATTATTTGGTTATTGTTCTGCTTCATTTTATTGTCATTCGTGTAGGAACGTCATTTACTAGTAAAAGTTTGTTTTGAAAGGTTTTAGAATTTGTACTAACGTTAATAATAATGGCACTATGTTAACTGCTTAGAAAAAGGCTTTGTACTTAGAAAGTTCCTAAATTGTTATTTCAATTTTTTGGATACTTTACTGCTTTATATTATTGATTGTGATATAGGAACGTCATTTTCTAGTAAACCTTCGTTTTAAACGAACTTCACATTTGCCTTAACGTTAAATGTGGTCCATCGGACAAAGAGATGAACAAAAAAGAATTATAGCATTTGATATGATTATTTAGTAATTGCAGTAACGAATGCTTGTTAAGTTACCGACTTTTGTTTCTGAAACAGAGATATTCATAGCATTTGCTTCTATTATCTTATTTTAGGGTCTGAAAGTTAATGACATGATTTATGTTATAAGATAGCAATGTATTTCAAACATACGTTTCCCACAAGTCGTGTGTATCCATTTAAACAAGGCATATCTAATCGATTTACGAGATTAGAACATCCGCAGAATATTGTCGTTTAAGTTTCTTTTCCTGAGATAACTTTTCACCCACTATTTTGTCAGAGTTTGTATTGTACACCTGAAGTCTGCCATTTCAGGCATTATCACTTATATTATGCATGTTTAATACGTCAGTATATAGATTTGGCTTAAAGAGGGAAACAGTAAATAAATAAAAACTGGATCGAGTACTTTCACAACTGCAATCAGTTCTAAAGCCTCGGTGAAATGACTATCTGGGATAATTTAATGGTGCCCATCGAAAGGTATCTTAGCATTGCAGTGACTGACAATAGAAAATATATCTAAAAAACTGAATGCAATTTAATCTTATCGTTCCTCTTTGAAGTCGGAAAATTAAAAAAGGACGAGTTGTGTTTAGATATAGCAAATGTATCTTAACAAGTAACCAGAAACGGTCCTGTGCATTTTAATTTTATAATTCTAAAAAAATATCTGAATATAAAAAGATATCAAGTCACTTCTTCAATTATTTCATATTGATAAATCAAGTGGTTAGAGACCATCATTATTTTATTGAAAAGAAACCGTCGCTTCTAACGACATTTGATGTACAAAAAATTCAATTGTCATTGATCCTAAAAAAAAAAAGAAAAAATATCAAAGTCTATTAGATCTTTCTCTCATGGGAACACCACACATATGACCACCAGTATTGATAAAGCCAAAGCCCTATTAAAGAATAGAAATTACAAATCCCCCCCTAACCAAAGTATCAATTTCTGTTTAACGTTAATGACGTAGGCTTATCACGTCATACATTATCTTTTCACTCTACCGCGAAAATCTAATTTCACTCGAATAGCGTGATATGAAAAATTACCACGAAAAAATAAAAGGAACATTTGAGAAATTAGCAATATTAATAATAGGAACTGTTAGAATGTACTTACCTGCATTGCTGAAATTCATTTAATGGTGATTTTCTTTTAATGACATAGTTGTTCAATTAACAGTGGACAAATTTATGAAAAAAAAAAAACAGAGACTGTAATGTAGTGGGTATACGCCATTTATAAACCAATGAGATATTACAAAACAGAAGATACTTTCAACAAGACCTTGAATACCTTTAGGGATTAATCTGTCATTTTTATAAATATGTCTGTTCATAGGAAAAACAGAAGACATATACATGTAGTTTCATATAAAGGTTCATGTTTTAAAACCTATCATAATTAATTTGAAAATATAAGTAGGAAAGTACAAACAAAACAGACTTTTAAAATCACTTTAACCACAGTAAAATTTCGGGTTTAGCGATAGTGTTATATGTTTATGACTTACAACTGACTATACTTTATTTTTACAAATATATTTTGGTATCTAACATAGTAGTAGAAACATGCTAGTCACAAATTGGTTTCATGAATGAGAAAATAGTATACCTTCATCTAGGAAATAACAAACGAAATAAACAAAAACAAAGAAACGCATGTTTAACTTATTAACCTTCTATAGTTCTTTTCAATATATATAAGAAGATGTGTTATGAGTGCCAAATAGACAGCTCTCCATACAAGCCACAATGTATAAAAGTTAATAAATCCACTTTTCCAATATGAGTGTCAATAAGATCAAAACGAATATTTAATTATATTGCAAAGATATGTACACATTTTAGCAACATTGTGGTTACATTGATTTGGACAGTTGTGTAGTCCGGTGTATCTAGGTTAACAATCCTGGTTAGAACTATATTCTTTACCTTATTTTCTTTATTTGGATCTACATCTGTTCTTTTAGTAGCAGTTGGACTATATCATATGATCCATATCGAAGAGCAAAGTGTAAGGAGTGTCACCGTCCTGAAATAGAAAGGTTGAAACTTTCATTGTAATTATATAAAAGTATTATGAAATGAACGACTTTATAAAAGAATTGGACTATTACAAAAATATCGCTAGTCAGCAATATTAGGTAGGAATTTAGAGACATATTTATCAATCACAAATGCCTCTTAATCTGCCAATGGCACTATGTTAACTGCTTAGGTACGTAATCATGTCATGTCATTAATGTTTACGTTGTCCCTATCAACATGTATCTTTGTTTGTTTTTTTTTCTTCTAAAAAATAAGAAAATTGATAACTAAACCTGTGGCTTTACAACTGACCGGTGATGTCTATACACATCGAGTTAATTATCTTTATTTATACTCATCATGACGAATTTACACTTATTTAAAAGTAAAATAACAAAAATACCAAACTCCAAGGAAAATTGAGTATTAACATATGTTATTTGTTTGCACAGAAAGATCGTCCGTGATAATGTTAGTCCATGTAACGTACATCTGTATTAGTTCTCATTTAACAATATAACTCTTCACGTATTCAGATATTCATCCCTTTCTGTCTTTTATATTTTGGGTTTTGAGCGTGTAGCGTGTATGATGACAGTAAACCCAGAAAAAGGCTTTGTACTTTTCTTAAGTTCCTTAATTGTTATTTCAATTTTTGGATACTTTACTGCTTTATATTATTGATTTTGATATAGGAACGTCCTTTTCTTGTAAACCTTTGTTTTAAACGAACTTCACGTTTGCCTTAACGTTAAATGTGGTCCATCGGACAAAGAGATGAACAAAAGTGAATTATAGTATTTGATACAGATGGGTGCGGTCCTAACCTTGACAAAAGTTAACTTGGAGCAGACTTGTTGACTGCTTTCTAAGTTAACTTGAGAATTTTTAAGCAGACAAGCAAGTTAACTTTGTCGTTGATGGACCAGACCTACGGTCTGCTTTTTTAGGACTGCTGCAGACCTATCGACAGGTCTGCTCCAGACCAGACCTGTGGACAAGTCTGCTTTTGACCAGTCCTGAGGACAGGTCTGTCCCAGACCAGACCTGTGAACAGGTCTGCTCCTGACCAGACCTATGGACAGGTCTGCTCCTGACCAGACCTATGGACAGGTCTGCTTCTGACTAGACCTGTGGAAAGTCTGCTATTGACCAGACCTGAGGACAGGTCTGCTTATGACAGTTTATCGTGTTTAAGAGTTTTCATATCAGACTTGAGCTTTAATTAAAATATGTAAACAACATACGCATTGTTTTTCCCAGGTAGCAAATTTCTTTACTCGCTAGACTCTACTAGATATTATACATATCAACAAAATTCTTTTTTTTTTTTTTCATTTGATAATTATTCTTATTCTTATTTCCATTCTTAATTTTATTATTTACATAAACAATGGCTATGTAATCACATAGAGCTATCATAAAGGAAATGAGAGTTTGTTTGGTTTTTTTTTATTAGAAAGCGGATAGAAAAGTTATCCAACGCATCGGAACAATATTCTTATATCATGGGATATCAACATCATTGTCGACGTTGCATCGTTCCCCATTTTTTACCTGTCTCTTCCTAAATTTTACTTAATGAGTTACATGCACGGATATTTCATTGTTATTCACCTTGTTTGCATTGGATTTACTATTCTGTTTTCCGCAGAATATTCTAACGAAAAGTGTACAGTGTCCGGATACATACGGTGTGGTAAAACTATCAACAATCTCGTCAATTTCGTCATATTTAATGAGAGATTTGTCTTTGCTATATGGGACGTCCCAAAATTATACTCGTTGTGCACTTGATTGAAATAGTTGCCACTTGACGTATAGCTACAAACAAAATCAATCAACCGACATAATATATTAACAGTATACTATTCCCAGAAGAGAACCTCATATACTTTTTTATTAAAAGTACAAATGAAATCAGACATGTCAGTGTTGGTACTTGGATGATGCGGACAAATAGTTTTGTCTTACACCATCCTGAACTACTATCTGTAGTGACTGTTCAATATTATGAATACAGAGATGAAATGCTGACACTCTCAATTAGTGCGGAAACAATTTTGCATAAATTTATTGTTTTCCAATATTATTGCTTACATTTGCAGTCCTACTAAAATGCGCACAGGAGCGCCAGGAGAAGACATAAAGGCGCCAGGTACAATCCATCGCAACATTAAAAAACCTTCTAATTTATAATGCAGCCATATAGAATTACATACTGTCAGATGTGCCTAAGTATGGTCAGTTTTGATTGATACGGTCAAATCATTTTGTTAAAGGAGTCAGCCTAAGGTATCAAAACTACTGAAATTTTGTTACGTATCAATATTTTGAATAAAAGGAGGACATGCTGACACTCTGAATTTATGTGGACAAAATTTTGTAGTCAACGTGTTTCAATATTGCTGTTATTTTTTATACAAAACATCCTGACATACGTATTACTGAATTATTATGCAGATATATATAGATTCTACCACTGCATCGAGTGTGATACGATATTTATCCACTCGAGACAGTTAAATTTTCAAATTTAAAACGCGAGGCTTGCCCGAGCGTTTTAAATATTTAAAATTTAACTGTCGAGAGCGGATAGATATCGTATTACACAAGATTTGGTGGTGGAATCTGTTTCTCTAATGATTTTCAAACAATATGCAGGCAAAATTATTCCTTCTTTTCGAATGATCTGCAAAAAGATGTGTTCTTTCTATGTGACGTCATCAGGCATGGTTGCCTTTTTTCATGCCGTCACAATAAGAAATTCAGAGGAAAGTAAGAAAATTCGACGTCATAATCGGATTTAAGCCAATGATGAACTGAGATCAAACGAACCACACGTTGATTAAATTTTTTTGTACAATGGGTGCAGAAAGGGATAAATTCACGAAGAATTAGAGATATAGATTTATATAATAAAGTGCAATTATGGTCAGTTTAGATTGATGCGGTCAAATGATTATGTTGTACAAGTCAGCTTGAGGTATCAAAACTACTGAAATTTTGTTACGTATCAATATTTTGAATAAATGGAGGACATGCTGGCACCCTTAGTTTATGTGAAACAAAATGTGTTGTTATTGTATTGCAATATTGCTGTCATTTGTATTATACATTTAATCCTGACATAAAAATATGGCTGATTTATTATGTGGGTATATAGATTTACAAATGAAAGTGCACATATGGTCAGTTTTGGTCGATGGTCGATGCGGTCAAATAATTTTGTTGTGCAAGTCAGCATCAGGTATCAAAACTACTGAAATTTTGTTACGTATCAATATTTTGAATAAAAGGAGGACATGCTGGCACCCTAAATCTATGCAAACAAAAATTTGTTGTTATTGTATTCCAATATCACATGAATATTGCTGTCATTTGTATTATACATTGAATCCTGACTTAAAAAATATGGCTGATTTACTATGCTGGTATATAGGTCTACAAATTAAAGTGCACATATGGTCAGTTTTGGTTGAAGCGGTCAAATAATTTTGTTGTACAAGTCAGCATGAGGTATCAAAACTACTGAAATTTTGTTACGTATCGATATTTTGAATAAAAGGAGGACATTCTGGCACCCTTAATTTATGCGAACAAAACTTTGTTGTTATTGTATTCCAATATTGCTGCTATTTGTTTTATACATTGAATCCTGACATAAAAAATATGGCTGATTTACTATGCTGGTATATAGATTTACAAATTAAAGTGCACATATGGTCAGTTTTGGTTGAAGCGGTCAAATAATTTTGTTGTACAAGTCAGCATGAGGTATCGAAACTACTGAAATTTTGTTACGTATCAATATTTTGAATAAAAGGAGGACATTCTGGCACCCTAAATTTATGCGAAACAAAAATGTGTTGTTTTTGTATTGCAATATTGCTGTCATTTGTATTATACATTGAATCCTGACATAAAAAATATGGCTGATTTACTATGCGGGTATATAGATTTACAAATTAAAGTGCACATATGGTCAGTTTTGGTTGAAGCGGTCAAATTATTTTGTTGTACAAGTCAGCATGAGGCATCAAAACAACTGAAATTTTGTTACATATCAATATTTGGAATAAAAGGAGGACATGCTGGCACCCTTAATTTATGCGAACCAAAATGTGTTATTATTGTATTGCAATATTGCTGTCATTTGTATTATACATTGAATCCTGACATAAAAATTAGGCTGATTTACTATGTGGGTAAATAGATTTACAAATTAAAGTGCACATATGGTCAGTTTTGGTTGAAGCGGTCAAATAATTTTGTTGTGCAAGTCAGCATGAGGTATCAAAACTAGTGAAATTTTGTTACGTATCAATATTTTGAATAAAAGGAGGACATTCTTGCACCCTTAATTTATGCGAAACAAAAATGTGTTGTTATTGTATTGCAATATTGCTGTCATTTGTATTATACATTGAATCCTGACATAAAAAATATGGCTGATTTACTATGCGGGTATATAGATTTACAAATTAAAGTGCACATATGGTCAGTTTTGGTTGAAGCAGTCAAATTATTTTGTTGTACAAGTCAGCATGAGGCATCAAAAAAACTGAAATTTTGTTACGTATCAATATTTAGAATAAAAGGAGGACATGCTGGCACCCTTAATTTATGCGAACAAAAATGTGTTGTTATTGTATTGCAATATTGCTGTCATTTGTATTATACATTGAATCCTGACATAAAAATATGGCTGATTTACTATGTGGGTAAATAGATTTACAAATTAAAGTGCACATATGGTCAGTTTTGGTTGAAGCGGTCAAATAATTTTGTTGTGCAAGTCAGCATGAGGTATCAAAACTAATGAAATTTTGTTACGTATCAATATTTTGAATAAAAGGAGGACATTCTGGCACCTTAAATTTATGCGAAACAAAAATGTGTTGTTATTGTATTGCAATATTGCTGTCATTTGTATTATACATTGAATCCTGACATAAAAAATTAGGCTGATTTACTATGTGGGTAAATAGATTTACAAATTAAAGTGCACATATGGTCAGTTTTGGTCGATGCGGTCAAATAATTTTGTTGTGCAAGTCAGCATGAGGCATCAAAACTACTGAAATTTTGTTACGTATCAATATTTTGAATAAAAGGAGGACATGCTGGCACCCTACATTTATGCTAACAAATATTTGTTGTAATTGTATTGCAATATTGCTGTCATTTGTATTATACATTGAATCCTGACATAAAAGATATGGCTGATTTACTATGTGGGTATATAGATTTACAAATTAAAGTGTATGGTCAGTTTTGGTTGACGCGGTTAAATAATTTTGTTGAGCAAGTCGGCATGAGGTATCAAAACTACTGAAATTTGTTACGTATAAATATTTGGAATAAATGGAGGACATGTTGGCAATTTAAATTCATGCGAACAAAACTTTGTTGTAATTGTATTGCAATATTGCTGTCATTTGTATTATACATTGAATCCAGACCTAAAAATATGGCTGATTTATTATGCAGGTATATAGATTTACAAATTAAAGTGCACATATGGTCAGTTTTGGTCGATGCGGTCAAATTATTTTGTTGTACAAGTCAGCATGAGGCATCAAAACAACTGAAATTTTGTTACATATCAATATTTGGAATAAAAGGAGGACATTCTGGCACCCTTAATTTATGCGAAACAAAAATTTGTTGTTATTGTATTGCAATATTGCTGTCATTTGTATTATACATTGAATCCTGACATAAAAATCTGGCTGATTCACTATGTGGGTATATAGATTTACAAATTAAAGTGCATGGTCAGTTTTGGTTGAAGCGGTTAAATAATTTTGTTGAACAAGTCAGCATGAGGTATCAAAACTACTGAAATTTTGTTACGTATCAATATTTGGAATAAAAGGAGGACATGCTGGCACCCTTAATTTATGCGAACAAAATGTGTTGTTATTGTATTGCAATATTGCTGTCATTTGTATTATACATTGAATCCTGACATAAAAATATGGCTGATTTACTATGTGGGTAAATAGATTTACAAATTAAAGTGCACATATGGTCAGTTTTGGTTGAAGCGGTCAAATTATTTTGTTGTACAAGTCAGCACGAGGTATCGAAACTACTGAAATTTTGTTACGTATCAATATTTTGAATAAAGGTAGGACATTCTGGCACCCTAAATTTATGAGAAACAAAAATGTGTTGTTATTGTATTGCAATATTGCTGTCATTTGTATTATACATTGAATCCTGACATAAAAAATATGGCTGATTTACTATGCGGGTATATAGATTTACAAATTAAAGTGCACATATGGTCAGTTTTGGTCGATGTGGTCAAATAATTTTGTTGTGCAAGTCAGCATGAGGTATCAAAACTACTGAAATTGTGTTACCTATCAATATTGTGAATTAAAGGAGGACATGCTGGCACCATAAATTGATGCTAACAAAAATTTGTTGTTATTGTATTGCAATATTGCTGTCATTTGTATTATACATTGAATCCTGACATAACAGATATGGCTGATTTACTATGTGGGTATATAGATTTAGAAATTAAAGTGTATGGTCAGTTTTGGTTGAAGCGGTTAAATAATTTTGTTGAGCAAGTCAGCATGAGGTATCAAAACTACTGAAATTTGTTACGTATAAATATTTGGAATAAATGGAAGACATGTTGGCAACTTAAATTTATGCGAACAAAACTTTGTTGTAATTGTATTCCAATATTGCTGTCATTTGTATTATACATTGAATCCAGACATAAAAATATGGCTGATTTATTATGCAGGTATATAGATTTACAAATTAAAGTGCACATATGGTCAGTTTTGGTCAATGCGGTTAAACAATTTTGTTGAGCAAGTTGGCATGAGGTATCAAAACTACTGAAATTTGTTACATATAAATATTTTGAATAAAAGGAGGACATGTTGGCACCTAAATTTATGCGAACAAAATTTGTTGTAATTGTATTCCAATATTGCTGTCATTTGTATTATACATTGAATCCTGACATAAAAATATGGCTGATTTATTATGCAGGTATATAGATTTACAAATTAAAGTGCACATATGGTCAGTTTTGCTTGAAGCGGTCAAATAATTGTGTTGTACAAGTCCTCCTAAGGTATCAAAGCTACTGAAATTTTGGTATGTATCAATATATTGATAGATATACGTAATAAAGTGCAAATATTGTTGAATTTGATAGGTATTGGAATATATATTCAGTGCTCATTATCATTGTAACCAAGATCGTTTTTAATTGATAGATTGGCAGATTACAGATAAATTTGTGTAACAAGCAACGTTTTATGCGTACTTTATTTTCAAATATATGTATTTAATCCTGTTTATATAACGGAAGTATTAATCTTACTTTATTGTCGATATTTATACCACGAAACAAAGATATTAAAATATTTTTAAAAATCGATGTAGAGCGGTCCTGGTTACAAGTTAACTTAGTGTTGAGCAGACCAGTCAAAAGTTAACTTGGGAACAGGTATGGTTTCCATCGGATTTGTCAAAGCAAAGTTAACTTATGTTAACTTTGTGGCAGGACTGGTTTCGAAGTTAACTTATGTTAACTTGATGACAGGACTGGTTTCGAAGTTAACTGATGACAGTACTGGTTCGAAGTCAACTTATATCAATAGCGGACCTGTTTCCAAGTTAATTTTTGGCAGACATAAAACAGTCCTAGGACCAAGTACGCTTTTCAAGTTAACTAGATTTTGGTCCTAGGACTGGTCAGAGCAGTCCTAAATCCGGTCACAGGTTAACTTTGACCAGTCCAAATGACTGGTTATCAAGTTAACTTGCTGTACAGGTTAGGACTGCACCCATCTGTATGATTATTTAGTAGTTGCAGTAATGAATGCTTGTTAAGTTACCCACTTGTGTTTCTGAAACAGAGATATTCATAGCAGTTGCTTCTATTATCTTATTTTAGGGTCAAAAAGTTAATGACATGATTTATCTTATAAGATAGGATTGTATTTCAAACATACGTTTCCCACAAGTCGTGTGTATCCATTTAAACAAGGCATATCTAATCGATTTACGAGATTAGAACATCCGCAGAATATTGTCGTTTAAGTTTCTTTTCCTGAGATAACGTTTCACCCACTATTTTGTCAGAGTTTGTATTGTACACCTGAAGTCTGGCATTTTAGGCATTGTCACTTATATCATGCATGTTTAATACTTCAGTATATAGATTTGGCTTCAAGAGGGAAACAGTAAATAAATAAAAACTGGATCGAGTACTTTCACAACTGCAATCAGTACTAAAGCCTCGGTGAAATGACTATCTCGGATAATTTAATGGTGCCCATCAAAAGGTATCTTAGCATTGCAGTGACTGACAATAGAAAATATGTCTAAAAAACTGAATGCAATTTAATCTTATCGTTTCTCTTTGAAGTCTGAAAATTAAAAAAAAGGACGAGTTGTGTTTAGATATAGCAAATATATCTTAACAAGTAACCAGAAACGGTCCTGTGTATTTTAATTTTATAATTCTAAAAAAAACATCTGAATATAAAAAGATATCAAGTCACTTCTTCAATTATTTCATATTGATAAATCAAGTGGTTAGAGACCATCATTATTTTATTGAAAAGAAACCTTCACTCCTAACGACATTTGATGTACAAAAAGTTCAATCGTCATTGATCCTAAAAAAAAATAGAAAAAATATCAAAGTCTATTAGATCTTTCTCTCATGGGAACACCACACATATGACCACCAGTATTGATATAGCCAAAGCCCTACTGAAGAATAGAAATTACAAACCCCTAACCAAAGTATCAATTTCTGTTTAACGTTAGTGACGTAGGCTTATCACGTCATACATTATTTTTTCACTCGACCGCGAAAATCTAATTTCACTCGAATAGCGTGATATGAAAAATTACCACGAAAAAATAAAAGGAACATTTGAGAATTTAGCGATATTAATAATAGGAACTGTTAGAATGTACTTAGATATAAGAAGATGTGGTATGAGTGCCAATGAGACAACTCTCCATCCAAGTCAAAATTTACAAAAGTAAACCATTAAAGGTCAAAGTACGGTCTTCAACACGGAGCCTTGGCTCACACCGAACAGTAAGCTATAAAGGGCCCCACAAATTACTAGTGTAAAACCATTCAAACGGGAAAACCAACGGTCTAATCTATATAAAAAACGAAAAACGAGAAACACTTATGAACCACATCAACAAACGACAACTACTGAACATCAGATTCCTGACTTAGGACAGGTGCAAACAAATGCAGCGGGTTTAAACGTTTTAATGGTACCAAACCTTCACCCTTTTTCTGAAACAATAGTGTAACATCACGACATAGAAAGACACACTATAAAATATCAACTGAAATAGCTTAACTCAATCAAAGGACATATTAACACCATTGAACATACACTGAACAAATAAATTTGACCAAGATGCAATGCAAATACAAAATAAATAAACTAAGGGTAGAATAATAAAAGTAACATGTTATATCGGTATGAAATGTTAAACAATTTAAGAAAAACAATATGCTCGAACAAAAATATCAGCCATTTGCAATAACTTTAAACACAGGTAAATGAAAAGAATTTTGTTGTTAGGTATACGTGTACAGTTACAATAGAGAAAGGAAATATTTTACAAAATAAATATTTTGATGTTCATAGTACGAAGTGGAAATTTATATTAGTACCAAACACTTATCAAAGCTGGTATATAGACCAGATATAACCCTGAATAACATTAAATAACAAAAAGCATTACAATTAGTATCAACAGGTCAAATAAACAAGAAAGTACGATTTGAGAGTACTCGCAGTTACTGACAGCTAGTTAAAAGCCAAAACAATTAATAATAAAAATCATGCATCAGAGACTTACATGCATTGCTGAAATTGATTTAATGGTGTTTTGTTTTAATGACATAGTTGTTCAATTTACAGTGGACAAATTTATGAAAAAAAACACAGACTGTAATGAAGTGGATATACGCCATTTATAAACCAATGAGATATAACAAAACAGAAGATACTTTCAACAAGACCTTGAATACCTTTAGGGATTAATCTGTCATTTTTATAAATATGTCTGTTCATAGGGAAAAACAGTGGACATATACATGTAGTTTCATATAAA
Organism: Mytilus coruscus; assembly: GCA_017311375.1. Taxonomy (NCBI): domain Eukaryota; kingdom Metazoa; phylum Mollusca; class Bivalvia; order Mytilida; family Mytilidae; genus Mytilus; species Mytilus coruscus. The sequence continues at coordinate 24,291 of JAASAO010000476.1, read as the reverse complement.
GGTTCATGTTTTAAAACCTATTATAATTAATCTGAAAATATAAGTAGGAAAGTACAAACAAAATAGACTTTTAAAATCACTTTAACCACAGTAAAATTTCGAGTTTAGCGATAATGATATATGTATATGACTTACAACTGAATATACTTTATTTTTACAAATATATTTTTGGTATCTAACATAGTAGTAGAAACATGCTAGTCACAAATTGGTTTCGCGAATGAGAAAATATTATACCTTCATCTAGGGAAATAACAAATGAAATAAACAAAAAACAAAGAAACGGATGTTTAACTTATTAACTTTCTATTGTTCTTTTCAATATAAATAAGAAGATGTGTTATGAGTGCCAAATAGACAACTCTCCATACAAGTCACAATGTATAAAAAGTTAATAAATCCACTTTTCCAATATGAGTGTCAATAAGATCAAAACGAATATTTAATTATATTGCAAAGATATGTACACATTTTAGCAACATTGTGGTTACATTGATTTGGACAGTTGTGTAGTCCGATGTATCTAGGTTAACAATCCTGGTTAGAACTATATTCTTTACCTTATTTTCTTTATTTGGATCTGCATCTGTTCTTTTTAGTAGCAGTTGGAGTAGATCATTTGATCCATATCGAGCAGCAAAGTGTAAGGAGTGTCACCGTCCTGAAATTGAAAGGTTGAAACTTTCATTGTAATTATATAAAAGTATATGAAATGAACGACTTTATAAAAGAATTGGACTATTACAAAAATATCGCTAGTCAGCAATATTAGGTAGGAATTTGAGACATATTTATCAATCACAAATGCCTCTTAATCTGCCAATGGCACTATGTTAACTGCTTAGGTACGTAATCATGTCATGTCATTAATGTTTACGTTGTCCCTATCAACATGTATCTTGGTTTGGTTTTTTTTCTAAAAATAAGAAAATTTAATACTAAACCTGTCGCTTTACAACTGACCGGTGATGTTTATACACATCGAGTTAATTATCTTTATGTATACTCATCATGACGAATTTACACTTATTAAAAATTAAAATAACAAAATACCAAACTCCAAGGAAAATTGAGTATTAACATATATTATTTGTTTGCACAGATAGATCGTCCGTAATAATGTTAGTCAATGTAACGTACATCTGTATTAGTTCTCATTTAACAATATAACTCTTCACGTATTCAGGTATTCATCTCTTTCTGTCTTTTACATTTTGGGTTTTGAGCGTGTAGCGTGTATGATGACAGTAAACCCAGAAAAAGCTTTGTACTTAGAAAGTTCCTAAATTGTTATTTCAATTTTTGGATATTTTACTGCTTTATATTATTAATTTTGATATAGGAACGTCATTTTCTAGTAAACCTTTGTTTTAAACGAACTTCACATTTGCCTTAACTTATATGTGGTCCATCGGACAAAGAGATGAACAAAAGTGAATTATAGTATTTGATATGATTATTTTGTAATTGCAAAACGAATGCTTGTTAAGTTACCCACTTATGTTTCTGAAACAGAGATATTCATAACATTTGCTTCTATTATCTTATTTTAGGGTTTGAAAGTTAATGACATGATTTATGTTATAAGATAGCAATGTATTTCGAACATACGTTTCCCACAAGTCGCGTGTATCCATTTAAACAAGGCATATCTAATCGACTTACGAGATTAGAACATCCGCAGAATATTGTCGTTAAAGTTTCTTTTCCTGAGATAACTTTTCACCCACTATTTTGTCAGAGTTTGTATTGTACACCTGAAGTCTGGCATTTCAGGCTTTATCACTTATATTATGCATGTTTAATACTTCAGTATATAGATTTGGCTTCAGGAGGAAACAGTAAATAAATAAAACTAGATCGAGTACTTTCACAACTGCAATCAATACTAAAGCCTGGGTGAAATGATTATCTGGGATAATTTAATAGTGCCGATCAAAAGGTATCTTAGCATTGCAGTGACTGACAATAAAATTGTATCTGAAAAACTTAATGCAATTTATATAATCTTATCGTTCCTCTTTGAAGTCTGAAAATTAAAAAAGGACGAGTTGTGTTCAGATATAGCAAATGTATCTTAAAAAGTTACCAGAAACTGTCCTGTGTATTTTAGTTTTATCATTCTAAAAAAAATTTCTGAATATAAAAAGATATCAAGTCACTTCTTCAATTATTTGATCTTGATAAATCAAGTGGTTAGAGACCATCATTATTTTATTGAAAAGGAACCTTCGCTTCTAACGACATTTGATGTACAAAAGTTCAATTGTCATCCTAAAAGATTAGAAAAATAGTAAAGCCTTCTAGATCTTCTTGCATGGGAACACCACACATATGACCACCAGTATTTTACAAATTTCCCTCTAACCAAAGTATCAATTTTGTTTAACGTTAATGACGTAGGATTTTCGTCATACATTATCTTTGCACATGTACCTTGTTAAAAGTATTTTTAAAAAGAGGTTTAATTGGAAGAATATAGCAAACCTGGGGAAATAAGGGGGTTACAAAGCATTGAGTAAAAGATAAAAAAAAAAATTTCAACACCTTAAATTAGGTTTTATAGAATGTATATTCAGCAAATAAACTGTAACAATGAATGACCTATCATATGAACGTTTAAGTCATTAAAGTATGTTTCTGTAGCTGAACATTCCCTTGACTAATGGATTTCTGTGATTTAAATCTTGAAATTTGCAATTTGATTAAGAAGGAACCACAGAAAAGATTTGTTTTTGCGTGAAAACTATTTGAACACGTGCTTCTAAAAACCTTATCTATTTTATTACATATTTTACGTATAGTTAGTATTACATAGGACAAACTGACATGCCATCAACAAATAAAAATCGCGTTTTTTTTTTTTAATAATTAGCTTTAGCAAATATTTAGAAACATGTGCTGAAATCACTATCCACGTGTTAACTTTATTCACACTTTTATAGTTTTATATTATGTCAACATGAATAGAAAAGAAAAGAGACCAACTTTCAAAGGGCATACAAGTAACCAGATTTGTGCTGTAAGATAACGTTTTAACGTGACCTTTACTCACTTCTAGTATAACGTCGATCAATTGTTGACAACACACATTATTGACATCAATGAATATATCAGAGGTAAAACCGGTTGGAGTGCCCAACGAAGATTTTTTAGGGAAAATCTGATCGTTCGTGCCTTATTTGAAATGAAACTCGACATCAACAGATGTTCTGTTCTTTTTACATATGTTATCTTTTCATTGGACCTTTTGTGGGGTTTCTAAAATCTTTCGTCTGGTTTATGTATATACAAGATGTGTGCACCGATTGATGATAAAAATAATTACAGACGAATAAGATGAAATAATATATTATTGAAAATATTTCCACACATCAAATGACCTTTGTCCTTTTTTTTTTTTTTTTTTCCCAAATGCAATAATATGATATGTTTTGTTCTGTTTTATGTAAAATGCAGAATTCTTGCAGTTATTTTGTGTTTTATTTCTGGTCTTTGAATGTCATGTTTATTAAATTCACTAGACAATGGTGTTTGGTCGGGCAAAATATTACAGTATATGTATTGTTGGTGTTTTTGTTATTGAGGTAAACATTGCTGTTTTACTCGGTCGTTTGAATTATATCTTTTTCTGTACCGTTTCCTTATAATTTGAATACCAAATATTTCAATTGCCACGAATAGTATCACATGAACAATCAATCCATTAAAGCAATTATCTTAGCTTGATATCGTATTCCATGTATTCAGTGTCAAATATCTATTTTCAAACGTCATTTCAATGCATGGTAATATTTCTTATTTATTCTGTTCTCTTTAAAGGACTTTCCATCATTCGCACAAGTTGGAGTACATGTCGCCCCATTGCTGTGGGATACATTTATATGTTTAAGTTTGTTTTCCATCGAAGTTGAAATAGTTAATTCATAAAAGAAATTTAAATCCTCGGGTGAAGAATTACCTCGGTATACGGTCTGGATGTACTGTATGATACTTGTTGTGGTGATTAATTTCAAATCCAAAGGTATGGGTTTAATGTTATTTCAACTTCATCAACTTATTCTAATTATGCATCTGTTTTGCCCTTTTCAGTAGATAGTCTATCATATTTAATGCGTCGCCAATAATTATCCAAGAAAATTTTAATAACTTAAGTTGATTATTTTCCCAATAAAAGCTTGCAAGTATCGTTTTTAATTTCAGATCTTTACAAGTTAAGTAAATGTAGATTGAATCCAATTTGTTTGCAATTTTCATCTATCGGTCGACAGTTATCTATTGACTGTTTTGTATTCTCGGTAAAACGTAGAAATTGCAAATTTCGCATTTAAAATTTGTAAAAAATCACATTCTTCATGAGGCTTCCGTGTGTGATAATTATAAATTCAAGTTGGAAGCAAACAACAGTTAATGATGTTAAATATCATACATTCATTAAGAACATTCAAATCAAGATAAAACAAGAAAATGAGGAATATTATCAAATATAAATAGAGCTAGATTGGGTGGGTCGGGTAAGGTAAGCATTTATTGTTAAACAAACGCCCCCGCCATGAAAAACAATATTCAGAGAAATGTCACAATCGGAAATTCTCATTGGTTCCCATTTGGATACCAATTGTCTGATGACATATCAATCCACTTAACACAACAAACATGTTATCGATCCAAAAAGTACATTAATATTATGATTTTGATTTAAGTGTAATTGTTGTATTACTGTGGATTCATTATTATTCGTTGGATTCCAATTTTCGTGGGTTTCGTGGGTACAGGTGAACCACGAATTAAATGTTTAGCGAATAATGCATTTTCTATAGGCTTTGTCTGTAGAGATAGGCAAAGCCACGACATCAAATATCCACGAAAATGCAAGTTTTCCTCAATCTACGAAAATTGATACACGAGAAAATAAATGAATCCACAGTAAACATTGTTGTTTGTCACAAAGACAAATATTTCTTTACAAAAAAACAAGGAATGTGTATCTATGATTTTTCGAACACTGGTATCAAAGATACAAAATAATAATCATCACCAACAAAAGTTTTGTGTAGCTTTAAAGAAATGAGAGATGTGCAGTTTTTACTGTTTAACATTTTTATGTTTCGTCCCAGTTGGCCAACATCGACCCTTTTTATTTTAATTTACAAACATTATTATTTGTATTTTTCTATATATCCTGATGCTTTTCTCTTTAAACTTTATTTTTCTTCTTCATTTTAGCCCTATATTCCCGGAGAGAAACAAATGATCCCTATAATTTGTGTACGTCTAGACCATTTTTCATCATACGCATTCAATATTTTCGTGTTCTATTTTTATCATCTTATTACAGTAAAACCTGTATTAACCGGCCGGCCATGGGACTGTGAAAAGGGGCCGATTTGGACAGTGGGTCGGTTTATTCAGGTTTCTGTTATTGACAGGCAGTTATTGACAAGTGAAGTCAGATATCTTGCATGTAAAAGTTCTGTCTCATTCTAAATTGTAAACTAATAAATACAAATACCGTAATAATCTATTTATTAAAAGTTATGTCATGATTTGTGTGAAGACATTGTGACATGAACATTACAAGTGTTCCTGCCTTTCATCATTTAACTACGCATGATCAATGTTTTGAGTCTTTGGATTCTTTGGCTTTACAAATTTCAGAAATTGGTTGTCTCCCGATTTTTTTTACACATCCTCGTATGTCAAATCGACCTCGGTAACATCATTCTCCGACTCGTCAGTTTCAGTTTTATTTTAAGTTCTTCTTTTCATTTGCATCATAATACTCGCATTGTTTGAATTGTACTTCCATCGTTCATTTCCTACGTTGGCATAGCCAACTAAAAAGTAAGAATTTTATCAAACGAAATTTCATCATGATTGAATTATTGTCGCACAATGTACGATACCCATAAACTCGACAATGAAATGTCGTCATCCTTGTCTTTCTCATTATCAGGTCATTTGTTTCGGGGTTCAATACAGGAACCCAGCATTTTGAAAACACGATGTAAATTTCTTACTCCGCTATTTGAAAATTTATTAGAGTTACAAGTTAAGTTCTATCTGAGATATATTCGGCGTTTTTTTTTTTTTAGTTTATTTTAATTAATGCTGCTTTGATAATAAAGCTCAATGAGTCTACTGTAGGTTCATGGTTTAACACCTTGCTATATGATTATCCTCATAAACTATCTTGTATAAACAAATATGTTTTGATTGCATGTCGATCAATACTGTTATCATGTTAAACAAATTAAACAAACCGGTTTTGACAGGTAATTGTTAATGTAATTAAGAGTATAAGGACTGCATAATAAGACTGGAATTCGGAATACAGTAGCGTCCAGTTTACAAGGGGTATTTTTACAAAGACTTTAAAGGGAAATAATGGGACTTCATTTTTCGGCCGGAATAGACAGGAATTTTATTTATTCAGGGTCCAGTTTACCCAGGTTTGACTGTAACACATTTAATTAGATGCAGCAGATCTAATTTGCTATTCTGAAAAAAGTGTAACCAGTTTTGGATTGGCAGAAGTGGGACTGTGTTTGAATAGACTGATGCAATGCTCTCGGCTAGATATCATGTTAAAATATTACAAGTGAGTTTTCATCGTTAAGGTTATACATGTAAGACTTAGATATGAATTGTCTAGTAGTTCAGCATACCAATACATTTATTTCATTGTACTTTATAAATAAATGAAAGGATACCAAGGGGAACAAATCAAATGTTAAAGTTAAAGTAGGACATTAAGCATAGTGTCCCCAATACGCAATCGAATGAAGATTAACAAAAGAGCGTATCATTCTATACAATTTTGACATACATAGCGTCTGCAATCATGAAACGTATCAAATCAAAACATAATTAATACAAATCTCCCACAACGACAACGTACACGTATTACATACAATTAGACTTAAATCACGTATACCCAATTTGTCTACATTGTATAGTTAAGCAAAACTTTTTGATGGATTTACGTTGCATTTACAAACATGTACATCTGTCTTACTTGGTAAATATAGATGTAGGGTTCAAAATTCCAACATTGGCATTTTCAATCCTCCTTTGAATGTTCATGTTTTTAACACAGAGTTCTGTCGGTACTCTTTTATATTTGACTCGTATTTAGCGCATAATTCGCCATTTATCATGGTCATTCCAGCTGAATTAATGATTGGTTTATTGTTATTTTCTTAACGTCAATGACAAATTGATATTAATATACATTTCATGAATATCAGTAAAACGTATAGAAAAAATGTGTTCATTGCGTGTTTTTGGGTACTTCATTTTTAAAACAATAAAACCAATATGTGGGAAAATATTTGTTTGATTATTTTTACACGTCTTTTACTCCTCATATCATTGATAATATTCATGCTACGTAAACTGTGTAGTTTTATTTATTTATGATTGATTGATTGTTGTTGTTTTCTTTATATTCAATTGCAAATATTTCATGCATGGTCGAACGAGAACAAACTAACAAAAAAGACAATAGGAAAATTTTGCGATAAAAGCCGATGTAGATGAGAGCGGGCAATTTGGACTGCCACTGGACACAATGGTATGCTAGATAGGGAGATACATTTTTCCTTGCAACATGGCCACCTACGAACCCCCAAAGAGTTGTTGCAATGGTTCTTTCACATGCAGAGAGCGTAGCAATTTATCAAGACGAGACATCGGATTTAATGTCCCCATTATGATAAGACGTGGCAACGAATTTATTTACAAAATTCATAATATATATTTCTAAAGAAATTTGTTTATCACATTTTGAATTTATTTAAAAATGGAGAATTTAGTATTTAGGAAAAATTTGTTATAAACGATGAACAATTATCCAATAACAATTTCTTTTATCGTTCCCTAAATTTTATTAATTTATTTCCGTTTTCATTTAAATTACTTGTTTGATTGATTAATTCTGTTTTCCGATTAAATTATTTGTTTAAAAATTCCGGAAATTACAATTTGGGAAATGGTATTTAAATATCTTGTCAATTTTTATATTATGAGAAATTTGTTTCTATATGGGAAAATTACAATATTTGGATATTGATTTTTTGAAAGTCATATGAAATCACATCATAATCAATGGAATTTTTTAATCATATAACGATACTTTCCCAAAGGAAACCAAATTTTTATTAAATCTATTTAAAATAATTTTAATAATGCTAAAATTTGGTCTTAAAATGGACAGGACAAAAGTCTTGGCTAAATTAAAACTTATTTAATGATTGTACAATCTGCATGTAAGATGGAATACAATTTTAGTAAAATTTTAATAAAAAATTTTTCCTATAATTTTGAAAAGAGTCCTCAAATCGCAGCAAGAGCAAAGGGAAATATGCGCATTTTAAAAACATGAATAATTTAATTATATGCAGATATAGATTACTACTTAGATGTGAAGTAAGGCAGTTTTATTAAAACGGTCATTAATATTTTAAATTAAAGGCACACGTATTATCGTACAAAATTTTGAATTTGTTCTCTAATTTTGAAAAATAGGAAATTATCCTGTTTATATTGGAAAATTTTTTAAAAACGTTATCGTTTTTTTATGGTCAAATAATTTGGAATAAGAATTACTCTGAATTTTATCAATATTTAAAAAGAACCCGGGTTAAATTTTTTTATGAGACAAGATTTTAATTTAAAAATTTGGGTGATTGTCTAAGGTTTTATGGAAATTAATTTCTTAAATGTATGTGAGGTTAATTTTTGAGTCACCAAATTTGTTTATTTTGCTATATTTTGAAAAATGGGAAGGAAAAATTTGCTTTGTTTAATGATTTGACAAATTGGCTTTTATGTGATTAATACAGACAAAAATTTGGTTATTTTGTCAATGGCAAGGATAATTCAAATTAGGAATAGTAGTTAAAATATGGATTTTTTGTCAATATATTTGAAAAAGGGAACAACTGAAATTTTTCTATCAAATTTGTAAAGGGGCATTTCCATAGTGAATTTTATTAAAAATTGAATTTATTGCGTATTGTTATTATGCTTTAATTTTGACTTAAATTTGTTTAAATGGAGTTATATGATTAATAAATATTTTGGAGTTTATTTAAAATTTGGCAAATTTTTTGTTTAATTTCCTTTGGTTTTAAATTTATAAAATTTGTTATTTTTAATTTAATTTAAAAAACAAAAATTTTTCCCAAAATTTTTTTTGAAATAAATTTTAAATTTTTAAAATTTATTAAATTTGGGGCATTGGTAAATTCAAAAAAATTTTTTTTTTTGGGTTTTAAAATTTGTTACAAAAAATTTTTAAACTTTTTTTTTAAAATTTAAAAAAAATTTTGGATAAAATTTTTGAAAAAAATTTTTGTTTAAATTTAAATTTTTTTTTAATTTTAATAAAAAAGGGATTTTTTAAAAAAGGTTTAATTTGAATATTTATTTTTTTAACCAAAAATTTGGTTTTTGTGAAGGGTAAAAATAAATTTTTTTAAAGTCAATAGGTTTAAAAACTGATTTTTAAAATAAAAATTTTTTTTTTTTAAAAAGGGGCATTTGATTAATTTAGGAAAAAAAATTGTTGTTTATTTATTCTTTTAAATTTTTAAAATTTTTTGGGTTTTAACCAAATTGTTTAAAAATAAAGGAAAAAATTTTGGGAAAAAATTTTTAAAATAAAAGGGGCCCCAAATTTTTTCCCAAATTTTTTAAGGGGAAATTTTTTTTAAAAAATAAATTGAAAATTTGGGTTTTTAAATTTAAAAAAATTTTTTTTGGGAAAAATTTTTTAAAAAGGCCAATTTGGATTTTTAAAGGAAAAAATTTTGTTTTTTTTTAAAAAAATTTTTCCCTTATTTATAAAAAATTTGTTTTTTGAAAAAAATTTTTTTGATTCAAAAGGGGTTTTTTTTAAAATTTAAAATTAAAGTGAATTTTTTGGGTTAAGGGTCAAATTATTTTGTTGCAATGCATGGGAAAAAAAACAAAAATAAAAAGTTTTTCCCTATTTTGGAAAAAAGTGTGGAAAAAATTTTTTTTTTTTTTAAAACCAAATTTTTTATTTTATTGAAAAAATTCTTAAAGGGTTTATTTAAATTTTGGTTTTGGGGTTTTAAATTTTTGGAAATTAGGAAAATTAAAATTTTTACTATTAAATTTTGGTAAAAGGGGCATTTTTTAATTTAGGAAAAAATTTTTAAATTTATTGAAATTTTTTTTGTAATTTAATTTTTGAAAAAAAGGCATTTTTTTTAATTTACAAAAAATTTTTTTTGGTGACCTTATTTTTTGGTTCCATGAAAAAACCTAAAAAATATTTTTAATAAAAGGGGAATTGGAAATTTTTCAAAAAATTTTTTATTTTTCAATTTGGTTAATTTTTAATTAATTGAAACCCAAAGATAGGATTTAAAAATTGGGGTTTTTTTTAAAGGGTTAAAATTTTGAAAAGGGCGGGAAAAATTTTTAAATTTGGGTTTATTTTAAAATTTGGGAAATTTGTAATTTAATTTATGAAAAAAAATTTGAATTTTTAGGGAAAAATTTGTTTAATTTAAAATTGCATATTGGTATTTTTTAAAAATTTAATAATTTTTGGTAATAAATATTTTTAAAATAAAAAAATTTGATTTTTAAAATTTTTTGTAAAAGGAGGCATTTGGCATAAAAAACAAACGTTTATGCATATCTATCCTTCAATTATTCACATTTTATACAAAATTACTTATCTAAAGTCATTTATAATGACTGATTGCAATTGATGTTGCATTATTTCTGATAGAAAAGAAGAATTATTTGCATTTTAAGCAACGCAAACAAAAATATAGTAATTTTTCCTTGAAATTCAAGTATTATTCTCCTTACACTATTAAAATTCTTATAAAAAATCTTAATTTGAGGCCTTTGAAATAACTAGTTACAAATAACATTGCATTTTTTTTATCAAAAGAATAAAATTGGTAATTTTGAACAACGCGAACAACATTTTAGTATATTTTCGCTGATATTCTTTACTTTTATGAAAAAACCTTCCTAAACTACAAAAGTACAAAACCCAATGGCGGTCACTAACTTTCATTACAATAAAGAAATGATTGCATTTATTTTATCAAAATAAGAGAATATGAAGTAATACATATAATGCGTGAAAAGTAATTTATATATATTTGTATTATTATTTGTTATTGCGACCAAGTTGATTACAAATTTACAAGTAAAAGTGTCTTCGTAGAGGTCCGCGTTTATCGAATGTAAATACTTTGGAGTTTGTTTTACGTAAGAATTTTAACTATATACGTATCCGTCCGATCCGTGCATATAATTACTTTACTGATCGATCGCTGACCGTTGTCACTATTACTCTCACATAGCTTATTTGACGTATCTGACGGATTCTATGGGTCATCGATCACCGATCAGTCATCGATCAGTCAAACATCCGTCACCGATCATTCACCGATCAGTCAAGTTCACGTCAAACAGTAACGCCTAAGGTTGCAAGTACTGTATATATATTAGAACTGGTATTCAGTAATGATTGTATCTATCTGTTAGGTCGTTTGACAGAAAGCTTGCATACTTAAAAGGATGATTTGTCGTCGTATTTACTTGACCATACTATATCGTGATTTAGATATAGCTATTTTTACAGGAGTTGTGGAACTTTGTCTATTTTCAATAGTATTTTAAACATCATACTTGTGAAAGCATCTTCGCTGAGATCGTGTTACAGAAGGCTCTTTTACTTGGTAGGGTTGCTTGCTATCCTGTGCAGTGATCCATATTCTACCTCCATTTTGATTTGACAATTTGTTAGTATTAAAATACTGAGATGTTGAACGCAATTCATCTGACACCATTTGACAGAAAGCCTTCAATAATTATTTGCTACTATATGAAATTGACCATGCGGTAAAATCATTTTAATTTGACCATCTTATTGGAGTTATTGGACTTTGACCATGAAATAACAATCGTATCAAACGCAACCCCTCTGAAAACCTTTGTCAGAAAGCTCTCATACTTGGTCGGATTGGTACCCATCGAAAAACAATTGTCAACCTCGGCTTCACCTCAGTTGACAATGTTTCCTCGGGATAACAAACTGCTCTATCACCCTCTCAGCTATGAGTTATTTATATAAAAAGTAAAACAACAAAAATACCAAACTCCTAGGAAAATCCAAAACGGAAAGTCCGTAATTAAATGACAAAATCAAAAGCTCGAACACATCAAACGAATGGATAACAACTGTCATATTCCTGACTTGGTACAGGCATTTTCTTATGTAGAAAATGGTGGATTAAACCTGGTCTTATAGCAAGCTAAACCTCTCACTTGTATGACAGTCGCATAAAATTGCATTATATTGACAACGTTGTGTGTGAACAAAACAGACACAATAGTGTATCTAAAAAAAATAAATACAATGTTACTGAGTCGAAAAGAACATCAAGTTGTGTTCAGATAGGGAAAATTTATCTTAAAAAGTAACCAAAAACGGCCATGTGGCTTTTAATTATTATAACTATCTATTGATTTTCTGAATAGTAAAAGATTACAAATATTTTTTTTTTTAAATATTTCATTATCATGATTATGATAAATCAAGTGGATACATGTAGGGACCACTTATTTCATGAAAAAAACACGTGCGCTTCTGACAACATTTGGTGTACATACAGTTTAATGGGTATCCTAAAACAAATAAAGACATAATGAAGTATACAAGCTCTTTCTCTCATGGCAGCACCGCACATAAGACTACCGATATTTTTAAAGGAAAATAGCTGCCGCGGAAAAGAAATTGCACATTTTTCACACGACTACCCATTTCTGCTGAAAAAAAATTTTTGACTGTATATTGGAGGTCTTTTCTTCCATTCCATACACACAGATATTGAACATTGAAAGACAAGGATAGACACGAAGAACTGTTACAGTTACTGAAAGGTAGTTAAATACCAATAATTCTTATATGATTTGCATATCTATAAATACTTGAATTGGATTAGTCAATTATAATTTTTCCCTTGGTGTACACTTCGATAAACCATGTTTCCGAAACTACTTTCGTAACCTTCACTGTGATATATTCATGCACGATACACATGCATGCAGGGATCCGGATTTTCGGCAAATTGAGATTGAAAACAAATACATAACAGTTGTTTCTTTTCTAATAGATATAGGAAGATGTGGTGTGAGTGCCAATGAGACAACTCTCCATCCAAATAACAATTTATAAAAGTAAACCATTATAGGTCAATGTACGGCCTTCAACACGGAGCCTTGGCTCACACCGAACAACAAGCGATAAAGGGCCCCAAAAGTACTAGTGTAAAACCATTCAAACGGTAAAACCAACGGTCTAGTCTATATAAAAAACGAGAAACGAGAAACACGTATAAATTACATAAACAAACGACAACTACTGTACATCAGATTCCTGACTTAGGACAGGTGCAAACATTTGCAGCGGGATTAAACGTTTTAATGATACCAAACCTTCTCCCTTTTTCTGAAACAATAGTATAACATCACAACATAGAAAAACACACGATAAAACATCAATTGGAAGGCTTAACTCAATCAAAAACGTAAATTAACACACTATGAACGAATAAATTCGATCTGTGATACCTGAAAGTAAATACATAGTTAATAAAATATTAGGGACAAACATTCAAGGCCAAAAAGCAAACAAACAAGTCCAAATAAAGACATGGGAAGACACCATCGCGAAATATTTAACCCTTAGAAAATAATAACTTTTGAAAAAACCGGTTTTCATAATATATACAGGTAAATGCATATATAACAAAAAAGAAATAATGCATTAAAGCTTTGAAAATTTATAAAATAAAAATTTAAATAAAATTCCGCGCAATTTCATGAATGATTTGCGAATTTACGTCATGGCAAAAAACAAGACGTCATACGAATGAAAACTTTCAAGAGAATGATTATTTCGTTACTTGTACTCTTCAAATTCGGATAATATCTCATTAAAATGAAGTTTTTGAGGTAGGTAATTTTCATTTTAGATTCTGTTGCATTTATCAAACATTTATGGATTTTAGAAAGTCAATATGTAGGCTAACTCCTTAGTTACGACATGTCAATTGTGCATTTGATTGTAAATATAGTAACCACAGAGATATATAAAATGCCTCTGGTAGCCATTAAACAAAAAATGTTATTTAAAAATCGCGAATATTTTGCTTTAGAATTATAAGGATTAATCACATTTTCTAGAGGTTATTGATGTAAACTGGGCTCTTACTCACAAACTTAACATAAGTTTGTGAGTTAATCGCCCGGTTTACTTCACTTGTATTCAGTTTGTGAGTTAATTGCTCCGGTTTACACATCAATAACGTCTAGAAAAATGTGTTTATTCCTATAATAACCACTAATACATAACTCTTGTTTTCCCATATAAAAGTATCAATCGGTACAGATCTAACGGATTTAGTGTAAAGACATCATAAACAGTATGAAAAATGCACAACCTGATGCAATGACAAAATATAAGGCAACAATATCGACAGGATGTAGCATTTTGAGTACGCATAACTATATATATAACAATATATATTAAGTAATGTTTTATTCATCAAAATTAAATAAAATTTAAAGATGTTAATATGGTGGTACATAAATACACTTTAGAAGATCCAAAAGGACAATTATTGATGTCTGCATAAGATTCATTTAATGTAAGCTCCATTGGTTTACACGTCTGCAGTAAAATAAGAAAATATATTCATATTTAAAGTATCCTCAAGGTAACGGTTATTGTTTTAAAATAAATCAATGAAATGTAATTTAGAATATATAAATATAGCTATAATATAAATTCTAAATAGTTTCGAATCATTGGTGTACAGGATGAATGTAATTTAAAGACAATAATTTCAACAGAAAACTGTTTAATATGTTTAAAGAAAGGCGAAGGATACCAAAAGAGACATTCAAACTCACAAGTCGAAAATAAACTGACAACGTCATGCCTTAAACGAAAAGAAAAAAAAAACAATAGTACACAATACACAACATAGAAAACCAAAGACTGAGCAACACGAACCACAACAAAAACTGGGTGTATGTCATGTACTCTGGAAGGGTAAGCAGATCCTTCTCTCATGTAGCATTCATCGTTTTCAATTTAGAATATATCAATATAGCCACATATGAAGTCTTAATAGTATTGAATCTATGGTGTACAGGAACAATAAAATTTAAATACAATCATTTCAAACGAAAATGTAAGATATGTTATTTGTATTCATAAAATCCACCTGAATTACAAATTCACTAATGTTGTTAAACTAAATTGTTTTCATTTAACACTTACTACAACAATATTTCACTTAGGTGGAAGATACCAAATGGATATTCAAACTCATTAGTCGAAGACAAATTGACAACGCCATGGGAAACGATAAACGACCAAAAAAAGCACAGTTTCACAGGATATGTGTTCACTAACTCAATACAACTAATATAGAATCACAGGGTAACACAATAATGGGGTATACGTTTAGATTGTGATAAAGTGATTGGACAGATATATTCAAATAGCTTTTGATAGTCACGAAAAGGACACGTTTGCTGCAGTTATAAAATTATACAAGAAATAAATATATTATATGTAGAAGTACTTTTTTAAAACGTTTTTTTTTGATAATCCAAATTGTATTTTTTGTTAAGAAAACAACGTGACCGCTATGAGATTAGATGTAGCCGATGCAAATACTCGAAGTTAAAGTACCATTTGTAATATATTTATCGCTATTTTCCGGTGAAAGTTCAATGACGTATGTTTTTAACGTCATATATTCTACTCGATTGCGAAAAATTATCAAAATAGAAAAAGGAAAATTGAGAAACTAGCGATATTAATAATAGAAAATGTTAAAACAAACATTGTTGAAATTGATTTCATGTTTTTAATGAGATAGGTGTTCATTTTACAATGAAAAGATAAAAGAAAAGCACAAAATTTAAGTTAGTCCGTATACGGCATTTAAAGACCAATGACAGATCCAATAAAACAGTAGATACTTTCAACAAGAGCGACGAATACCTTAGGAGATTGATATGATATTTTTTTATAAATATGTCTGTTGACAGGACATAGCAGTAGACATGAAATTCTCATGAATAGGTTCATGAAATCAATGTTTGAAAACCGATTATAATCAATCCGAAAAGATGAATAGGAAAATATCAGCAAAATAGGCTTTCAAAATCACGCTAACCACCGAAACATTTCAAGTTTTAGTGATAACGTTATATGTATATGACTTACAACTGAATATACTTTATTTTTACAAATATATATTTTTGGTATCTAACATAGCAGTAGAAACATGCTAATCACAAATTGGTTTCGCGAATGAGAAAATATTATACCTTCATTTAGGGAAATAACAAACGAAATAAACAAAAAACAAAGAAACGGATGTTTAACTTATTAACTTTCTATAGTTCTTTTTAATATAAATAAGAAGATTTGTTATGAGTGCCAAATAGACAACTCTCCATACAAGTCACAATGTATAAAAAGTTAATAAATCCACTGTTCCAATATGAGTGTCAATAAGATAAAAAACGAATATTTAAGTATATTGCATAGTAATGTACACATTTTAGCAACATTGTGTTTACATTGATTAACTGTATCTGTAGTATCCTTTATCTCTAGTTCGATGGGATAGATTCGTTCAACATAGTCGCCAAATTGTGTATTATTTAGTGAGAGAACATCATCTATATAGCGGAACGTAGAGTTAAAGGATATTGCTAACTTCTTATCTTTCTTCCTAAGAAGTTCCTGTATGAAGTCAGCCTCATAATAGTAAAGAAACAAGTCGGCAAGAAGAGGGCACAATTGGTTTCCATTGGAATTCCGACAGTCTGTTGAAAACACGTCCTTCAAACGTAACAAATATGTTGTCAATCAAGAAATCAAGCATCTTGATAATGTCAGTTTCAGAGAATTTTTGTTTGAATCAGAGTGATTCTTTACAAAGTAGGATTTATCCTGTAATCTTCACGAACTAGACATTTCAAATGAAAAGACAGTTGCTGCGTTTCATCTTAATTTAGAAGGACCTGCCCTCACTTGGTTTAACGGTCTTAGACCGGATCTTTCATGGACCACTGTAAAGATACTTTTTACTGACAAATATGTTCAGATTGGTTGGCAGCGTCCTTCGGTAGTTATAGAAAGTGAAACTTTTCACAATATGCAATTGGGTCCAACACAGAAAATTGAAGATTTTTCTTGTCAAATTCAAGAAAAGGGACAAAATTAGCCAAACTGAACATGAAATTATGTTTCGTTTCATCAATGGTATACCTGAGAAACTAGCGTTTTATGTAGAGAAATGCATCCTAAAACTCAATCAGAACGTTGTCATTTGCCAAAGCAGGCGAGGCCTATAAATATCGATTTCACGAACAATACGCCGCTGTCGGAAAAGGTCCTCATTCCGAAATGCTTCACATTCCGATGATATATCAGGGATGAAATCGCAAATTTCTGAGTTAACTAACATGATGAAGAGACTGACCCCTTATAAGACATTTCAACAAAGTGACCAAAGACAGTCATCAGGTTGTTATAATTGTAGTTGTACAGGACACGCTAAAAGGTATTGCAATTGGAATGGAAGTGGAACGATATCGGCTGAAATTTCTTGTCAGCTATGTAATCAGTCAGGACATGGTGCAGGTCAATGCCTAAAATTCAAAGCAAAAACTGATAACTATAATAGGAATCGTGTTGTTTGTCAGATATGTTCTAAACCAAACCATACAGCATCTGAATGTTATCACAATCAATTCGCTCAACAAGGAAACCCGAATTTCCTGGGGGACATCAGGCACGGCCCCTCAGGAAGGTAAATGGTGCCGAATATCGAGAGCCTTCTCCTTTTCGTCATTCTGGGATTGTAAATACTTTGACTGATACTAATAATGTACCTAGCTTTAGTAAGAATAATAGTTATAGTGACAATGATGCATCCGAGTTTTACTCTGACAACGAACATTTTTCGATTGCACAAACAGACTCAAAGTTTATCTATTTACATGTTCAATTTCATTCTGTACAAGTTGCAGCACTCCTTGATTCGGGAAGTTCGATCAATAACATCTCTTCAAGTTTATACAATTCTGTTCCACAAGCGTGTAAATCGATGATTGATGGTAATAACGGGGACAATATAAAGTTGGCTAATGAACAAAATGTGCAGGTAAAAGGCACTGCTACAGTGAAAATGTACTATAAGGGGATACACATTGTTTACAAGTGTATATACTGGAGCAAACGTCCCATCCATTTATTTTGGGTACATCGTATTTAAAAGACAATAAAATTATTATTGATTTTGGAGAGTCCGAAGCTGTTCAAAGACATGCAAACATAAGGTGTCGAAAACTCTAGATCCACACAGCGAAATTATAATATGGGGTAGACTACCGAGAAATATTCACTTTAGTTATCAAGGAATGTGTGAAAGTAGTACTCAGATATTATCACATGATTTAATTTCTAGTAAAGCCGTAGTTACTGTATCACAAGACAGAACCGTACCCGTTAAAATTTTGAATCCCGGCAGTAATTCTGTTGTTATTCCGAAAGGTAAAATCATTGCCAAATTTAGTCAATTGACCGAAGAGTACCAGGTCCGACATGTTAATTGCACGAACAATGTTCCTGTTGTACAAAATATTAATTTAGTGAAACAATGTCCAAATGAACAAGGTGACAGCATAAATTGTGAATTTCTAGAAAATTTTGAAATTAATCCAAATCTAAAGGACGATCAAAAGATCGCATTAAATAATTTATTATGTGACAATAAGGAGGTAACAACGGATAGACCGAATCTTGGCTGCACTGATATTGCTCAACACCATATCATACTTAAACCAGATATGCGACCTTTACATCAAAAACCGTATAGATTAACTCCTCACAAAAGGAGGTATTAAGACACCATCTTGATGAGCTTCTACAACAAGGTGTTATTGTGAACTCAACGCAACTGAAGAGGTGCCGATTACGAGCCCAGTTGTTTTAGTGGCAATACGTTCGAAACCTTCTTCTGAACAAATAAGTGAGAAAAAAACTACTAGTTTAAGACAGTTTAGATTTTGTGTCGACTTTCGTTATTTAAAACCCAAACAGAGCCTCTTAAATCATTTATTCCGGATATATAAAACTAACAAAATCTTTTACGGAACGAATTCCAAATTATATAGCGTCAATAGACATGAGTAGTGGATTTTACAAATGAAATTGTCACCAAATAGTTCGAAATATACCGCATTTAATACATGTTTCGGGACTTACAAGTTTTGCAGTACCAATGGGTTTACACACAGCTCCCAACTCGTTTCAGTTATTAATGACAAGATTTTACGAGGTTTGACATTTAAATCTTGCTTATGTTATCTAGACGACGTTCTCATTTGCTCCAAAACTTTCGAACAACATATGTCTGATCTTCAAGAAGTTTTGATCGTTTCCGTAATGCAGGGCTTAAACTTAATCCACAGAAATGTACTTTTGCAAAATCGTCAGCAATATTTTAGGACACAATATTTCAAAAGAAGGCATCCGACCACCTCCCGACCGTGTCAGGGCTTTGAATGAATTTCCTCCTCCACAGAATGTTAAACAGCTACGTCGTGCGTTAGGTATGTTTAATTGGTTTCGGAAATTTATTCCAAACTACAGCTCAGCGGCCGAACCGCTGACCCGATTATTAAAGAAATCTGCTAAATTTGTGTGGTCAGAGGAACAGGAAACATCATTTACAAGAATCAAACATTTATTGTTAACATCTGCAGTTTTGGCATTTCCTAGATTTGATTTACAATTTTTCTTAGCAGTAGATTGTTCAGCGACAGGTATAGGTTACATGCTTTATCAAAATACCCAAGTGATACAGGTGAACAAATCCGAGTGGTACGGTTAGGGTCTAGATCATTGAACTCATGGCAGAAATCGTACGGACCAACCAAAATTAGAATTACTAGGAGTTGTTACAAGTATAGTTGACTGTGCTAGTTATTTACGCGGAGACAAATTCACCGTAGATTGTGACCATCAGACGTTGCGATCGTTATTTCGCGGAAGAATCACTTAGTGAAAATGACCCCCATTTTCCGTATGAAGTCGAAGAAGTTGGAAAATTTTCATTTGTTAATTTTGCAAAACTCAGTACTGACGAAATCGAAACGGGTTATACAGCAGATACCGAGGAGGAGTCGAGTAAATTGACATTCAAATGGACATTCGTCTTTACCGTGCAATTCAGTGACTTTAGCCGATAGTGAGATTACTTCGATTTACCTGATGATAACCGAACTACTAATGAAAACGATTCACTTTATATCAATAGTTCATGTTACTTAGATAGTTCGGAAAACAATTCATTTTTACAGAGGCACCGACGGATTTATTCGATGTATGTGGAAATGAATGCGTTTCTGACTTTGCTTGTGATACTTTGTTTGTAAATAAATATGAAAATGAGACTGATAACTTACGCATTGATGATTTAATTCATATTTTATAAAGGCATCCTATTAATGTTATTGATTCGTGTGGACCTGAATGGGATCAAACTGGATATAGTGTATATTTACATGTACATAACTCTGGATTTGATACTGAATTCACAAAAGTACAGGATATAAAATGAGTTGGCACAGCTGATAAGTCACGTGATCAGCCAATTGGTTTTAAAGAGAAAATATTAAACATTTACAAAGACTAGACGAAACATTAATTCCAGTTATTCTTTACTTAGAAAATGGAACATTACCGAAACTTCAGAAGGAAGCTCGTTGTTTGTTATTAAAAGCACCTGATTACAGCATGATCGATGACTTGTTATTTCACTCGCGGGTTGCAAAGTCGAAACGCACCCAAAGAATGGGAGAATTTCAGTTAGTTATTCCTAAACAATTGATACCTAAATTTTAGAAACTTACCACTAAACACCTTTAGCTGGCCATATGGGTATACAACAAACAGTGGACAATATTTCAGAACAATTTTATTTTCAAAACTTACCATCAACAGTGTCAAGTTATGTTCGATCTTGTCACGACTGTCAGGAACGAAAGATGACAAAAGCTCATACGAAGTCCGAAATAATTTTTTTTCGAACGCCTACAGAACCATTTCAAACTTGGCAGGTAGACTTGTTTGGACCATTGCCAATAACACAAAAAGGGAACGCATATGTTTTCACAGCAGTTGAATTGTTTTCTAAAATTTTATTTCCTGTTCCATTACCTAATTCAGACACAGTTACAGTGTCACACGCATTATTTCAATTCGTTTGTACTTTTGGAGTGTGTGATTGTGTTATAGGTGACAAAGGTATTTCACAATGTACTGTTCTTATCATCTTTGCAAATTCTTAGAAGTAAATCAAAACTTTACCCCAAGTTTTATACACCATTGCTTGCGATTGTGCGAACGTACACACAGGACTTTTGCAGAACGTTTAACACCATACACTTAAAAGGGAATACAGTGGGAAAATATGTTACCTGCAATAACATTTTCTTTTAATATCTCGCCAAGTGACTTAACTAAATATTCGCCGTACGAAGTGGTTTACGGATTTCGTCCAAAATTTCCCTCTGTTTCAAAACTTGAAATAGAGCTTAATTCGCTTCATAGTGATTATCATAGTTATATGAATCAACAAATAGACAAACTGAAACTAATCCGAGAAGAAGCAGTTGTTAATGCACAAAAGCAAGTGAAATTATGAAGGAACGCGAAAACAAAATGACAAATCCGCTTAAACTTAACATTGGTGATTTTGTATATATGTTGAAAGAAGTAGTTGGACCAGGAAAAAGTTTCAACCAAGGTACTCGGACCATTTGTTGTTCATGAAATTTTATCGCCACATTTAGTTAAACTCCGAGAAAAGGACAGTGGGAAATTGTTTAAGAATCCAGTGCATTTGGACCGTCTTAAAATTGCGTTCGTTTGCGCTCCGAATCCAACCAATTATTTTATTCCAATATCAGTGAAAAATGAACAAACTTTGAATGAAATAGAAAAAGGATCTATCACTAATTCCGAGCCTACTAGTAATGTCGTCTCTGACGAACCAAATAGTGAACCCTCAGTTGACAATAATTTACGAACAAGACCCGTGAGACAAATTCGTAGGCCGATTCGGTATCGATCAGAACTAGACAATACAAGTGAAAGTACAGTAGCCGATACTTCATCATCTGAACAGACTGACAATACTTTTTACAAAGTCAAACGCATTTTGGCTCAACGAAAACGGAACGAGTGTTATGAATATTTAGTGCAATATAAAGGTGAACCTGCACAAAATGCGATATGGACCGTGGAGAACCAATTAAATGAAGCCGCAAAACAATCTATAATAAAAAGACCACCTCCAGTTATAGACTAAGACGTATAGATGATGTTACATTCTTTTCGTGGACTTTATATAGCATTTGGCATTACTTAGTGAATTATTATGTTGACATTTTTTTTATAGACATGATTGAATTTCCATATTATAGACTCTATAGTTATTTTGACAAGTTTTTGTAGTTAGTTTCTTTTACCATTAGTTAAAATTTTCTTAGTCCTTAATTTGCTTTTAAGTAAAGTAGCTAGTTATAATTAAAAGAAAAAAAAGAAAACAAAACAAGAAAAGATAACAATAGAAAATATGAAGTCTGAAGTTTTTGCTGTGTATTTGTTATGGAGTTTTTTTTTTTCAATTTATTGTGTACAAATGATATTGTATTTTTGATTATTGATGACTGTTTTACACATGTAGAATTATAACAAATTTCCTTGAGATAACGAATTTACGGTTCAATGAGATGAAAACCAATGGTACACATTGTTATCGGATGTCATTAAATATTTTGAGAGGTCAATGAACTATGTGGTTAATTCCGGTTTTAAGAGTAAACCAAAATGGAATACCTGTTTATAAACAGTACTCGTAAAATCATCCGTATATTTATGAATTTTCATTAATACCGAAGAAAACATGCTTAGTTTGCAGTGTTGTTCATTTTCTAAGGGTATACATACATGTTACAGTGTTATTATGTTATTCACGTTGTAGGTAAATATTTACTGTGAGTCTAAATATACCATGCAAATGATATTATAGCATTGAGTTTGAGTCTGACCATCTGAAACAAAATGGATTTGTTTTTTGTTGGGCGGGGATGTTAGAATGTAGATTGCATTGGTCGGTGAGTTTTCATAAGAGTTATCGTTCATCGTATAGTTTCTTCAATATTATGTTCCGAATATTGTTTTGTAATTAGAATTTAGAGAATTAGAATAGAAATTTGATGAGAAACGTTTGTTTTTGTTTGTGCCTCAGCCTACCAAGAAAATGTGAGCTAGCTTCCCTAGAACATTCATTATTTCGTTATACTCACTGTACTAATACGACAAATACTTCTAATATATTAATTCCCGCAAGTTTTCCATTCCCAATTAAAACTAATGTCTTAAGTCTAAAACAATAACTAATCATGGAAGTATTATAGATTCAATATTTTATTATACAGTATAATACTTCCTTGCTCTATATAACTATACACCCAATTTGTCTGTTTGACAGTTTCACACATATTAATTTTGAATGTTGGAAAATAAGTCAAAGAAAAAATAATCACGGAAGAAATGTCATGGACAAAAACGTAGTTCTTAGTGCAATAAGAAGTACTTTGTGGTATTTCTACACACCTGGTTTCCATGGATTATATATATATATATAATGTAGATAATTACAGTTCCGTCTGAGATTCTGTTTTTTTAAAATGAGGAATTGCTAATATACTAGCAATAATTTCATAGAAGTTTTCGATCGTTGCACACTTAAATACACAGTTCCATGTAACTGTATAGATTTCTCACTTGAAATGTTTTACATATTATATTATATGTGGGTCTATTACAGCTGACTATGCGTTATGGGTTTATATGTAAAACTTAAAATATTTACACGCTATTTTTCTTCATAATATCCAGCTTTCAAAGAATTTTTCGAATTAGCGGTATCTATATGTCTAACCGCTTCATTGTAATTAGATTTTCTATTCAAAAATCATTCTGTATTACAAATCATGACAAAGCGTTAGCAAATACTTTCCTCTCAGTCAAGTATTAATAGTTTACAATGCGTCAATTTTTTTTTTTTGAGTGTCAGATTCAGCAACTGACGGCAACTCCACTAAATATATGCCTCTAAAAGAGAA
>JAASAO010000718.1:0-56100 GCA_017311375.1 Mytilus coruscus | reverse complement strand
GATGGATTTGAGTTTTTTCAAAATTTTTCCCGGGTATTAATACCAAACCCTGCTTAAACAAACCGGTTTTTTTCAAAATTTTTAAAAATATTTCAAAAATTAATTTAAAACCAAAAAAGCAAACAATTTTATTGTTTAAGGCAAAATAAAAAGGAAAATTGTTTAAATGCCTTTTTCAATGTTAAATTTTTTTTAAATTTCTATATCTATAAATATTTCTCAGAGAAAGGCACACAATTCGTAAACGTTGTTTTTGAAGTGCAAAAATTTCAACTAAGTGTTAATTGATGATTTAACCATGTTGATCTATTTGTAATTATATTTTGTTGAACATTTTCGCCGTGTAACGTTTCTGTCTACCTTTTCTATGTTCCTGCCAAACATTTTCTCTCACTTGACTGAATTTATTGTAAATTGACGATTTCAGTCAAAATGATGTATTAGTAGATCTAACTTTGCTGGACTGTTTTTCTGTTTACAGTTTTTGTTTTCTCGATCTATTTTCTCTTAAGGCCAAAAACTCATATAAGAGGTGAATTGACGATTTCGATTATGTTGACTTATATTATAGATTTAACTTCACAAAACATTTTGATAATTAAAGTCTCCCTCGCTCTCTATTATAATTTCTGCTATAAAGAAACAAATAATAAAGATGTAATATAAGGGATAGTTATGTATGTGAAGTTAGCAGCCGGTTCGTTATTCGATATTCGATATTCAATATCCAACCGGCTGCTAGCAGTCGGTTGGATATTCAAAATTTAGTTGAAAATCATCAAAAATTAAATACTTGATATCATTAAAAGCACGATTTTCATCGTTAAGTGGACTGATAAGATACGTAGGAAATCGTTTAATGACCTTTCAAGCTGTCCTAAATTCTCGTTGTCCTCGAATATAAACCTTTTCTAAGTTGCATATTTGTCTTTATGTAATATAGATTTTTATCAATAAAACAACTTCAAATATGTACTTTTATATATGATATTTTTAACACAAAAGGAAAACCTATAACTCTAAAAACATTTAGAAATACAAATAGAAATATGTATGGAAAGCCCAAAAAAGAAATATATAGTGAAAACCTACCTGAGACCGCTTAAATGAGGGTGAGACCCCCCTGGTCTTTCAATGTCCATAAAATTCAATTTAATCATAGACTCTGTATATGTAAAGGTTGTATTAGAAGGATTTCCCAGAATAATGTCATCTTCGATATCTACGGAGGGCTTAGATTGTAACTTTTCAGCTAAAATTGTCAAAATTTTAGGACAAAGGGCACGGGGCAATGGTGAGAGCCCCCTGATCTCTCAATCTTTCTAATATTATGCAGACATTTAGTTAATAGGTAGATACAAACGTGACTAAAAGGAATTTGGGTACACTTCCTGTCTTCTATGTTTACGGAGCGCCCAAAGTGCCAGTTGGATATTCAAATTATATAGTGAAAACCTACCTGAGACCGCTTAAATGAGGGTGAGACCCCCCTGGTCTTTCAATGTCCATAAAATTCAATTTAATCATAGACTCTGTATATGTAAAGGTTGTATTAGAAGGATTTCCCAGAATAATGTCATCTTCGATATCTACGGAGGGCTTAGATTGTCACTTTTCAGCTAAAAATTGTCAAAATTTTAGGACAAAGGGCACGGGGCAATGGTGAGAGCCCCCTGATCTCTCAATCTTTCTAATATTATGCAGACATTTAGTTAATAGGTAGATACAAACGTGACTAAAAGGAATTTGGGTACACTTCCTGTCTTCCATGTTTACGGAGCGCCCAAAGTGCCAGTTGGATATTCAAATTATATAGTGAAAACCTACCTGAGACCGCTTAAATGAGGGTGAGACCCCCCTGGTCTTTCAATGTCCATAAAATTCAATTTAATCATAGACTCTGTATATGTAAAGGTTGTATTAGAAGGATTTCCCAGAATAATGTCATCTTCGATATCTACGGAGGGCTTAGATTGTCACTTTTCAGCTAAAAATTGTCAAAATTTTAGGACAAAGGGCACGGGGCAATGGTGAGAGCCCCCTGATCTCTCAATCTTTCTAATATTATGCAGACATTTAGTTAATAGGTAGATACAAACGTGACTAAAAGGAATTTGGGTACACTTCCTGTCTTCTATGTTTACGGAGCGCCCAAAGTGCCAGTTGGATATTCAAATTATATAGTGAAAACCTACCTGAGACCGCTTAAATGAGGTGAGACCCCTGGTCTTTCAATGTCCATAAAATTCAATTTAATCATAGACTCTGTATATGTAAAGGTTGTATTAGAAGGATTTCCCAGAATAATGTCATCTTCGATATCTACGGAGGGCTTAGATTGTCACTTTTCAGCTAAAATTGTCAAAATTTTAGGACAAAGGGCACAGGGCAATGGTGAGAGCCCCTGATCTCTCAATCTTTCTAATATTATGCAGACATTTAGTTAATAGGTAGATACAAACGTGACTAAAAGGAATTTGGGTACACTTCCTGTCTTCCATGTTTACGGAGCGCCCAAAGTGCCAGTTGGATATTCAAATTATATAGTGAAAACCTACCTGAGACCGTTTAAATGAGGTGAGACCCCTGGTCTTTCAATGTCCATAAAATTCAATTTAATCATAGACTCTGTATATGTAAAGGTTGTATTAGAAGGATTTCCCAGAATAATGTCATCTTCGATATCTACGGAGGCTTAGATTGTCACTTTTCAGCTAAAATTGTCAAAATTTTAGGACAAAGGGCACGGGGCAATGGTGAGAGCCCCCTGATCTCTCAATCTTTCTAATATTATGCAGACATTTAGTTAATAGGTAGATACAAACGTGACTAAAAGGAATTTGGGTACACTTCCTGTCTTCTATGTTTACGGAGCGCCCAAAGTGCCAGTTGGATATTCAAATTATATAGTGAAAACCTACCTGAGACCGCTTAAATGAGGGTGAGACCCCCCTGGTCTTTCAATGTCCATAAAATTCAATTTAATCATAGACTCTGTATATGTAAAGGTTGTATTAGAAGGATTTCCCAGAATAATGTCATCTTCGATATCTACGGAGGCTTAGATTGTCACTTTTCAGCTAAAATTGTCAAAATTTTAGGACAAAGGGCACAGGGCAAGGGTGAGAGCCCCTGATCTCTCAATCTTTCTAATATTATGCAGACATTTAGTTAATAGGTAGATACAAACGTGACTAAAAGGAATTTGGGTACACTTCCTGTCTTCTATGTTTACGGAGCGCCCAAGTGCCAGTTGGATATTCAAATTATATAGTGAAAACCTACCTGAGACCGCTTAAATGAGGTGAGACCCCCTGGTCTTTCAATGTCCATAAAATTCAATTTAATCATAGACTCTGTATATGTAAAGGTTGTATTAGAAGGATTTCCCAGAATAATGTCATCTTCGATATCTACGGAGGCTTAGATTGTCACTTTTCAGCTAAAAATTGTCAAAATTTTAGGACAAAGGGCACAGGGCAATGGTGAGAGCCCCTGATCTCTCAATCTTTCTAATATTATGCAGACATTTAGTTAAAAGGTAGATACAAACGTGACTAAAAGAATTTGGGTACACTTCCTATCTTCTATGTTTACAGCGCCCAAAGTGCCAGTTGGATATTCAAATTATATAGTGAAAACCTACCTGAGACCGCTTAAATGAGGTGAGACCCCTGGTCTTTCAATGTCCATAAAATTCAATTAATCATAGACTCTGTATATGTAAGGTTGTATTAGAAGGATTTCCCAGAATAATGTCATCTTCGATATCTACGGAGGCTTAGATTGTCACTTTTCAGCTAAAATTGTCAAAATTTTAGGACAAAGGGCACGGGGCAATAAGAGCCCCTGATCTCTCAATCTTTCTAATATTATGCAAACATTTAGTTAATAGGTAGATACAAACGTGACTAAAAGGAATTGGGTAGACTTCCTGTCTTCAATGTCCATAAGATGACATTATTCTGGGAAATCCTTCTAATACAACCTTTACATATACAGAGTCTATGATGAAATTGAATTTATGGACATTGAAAGACCAGGGGTCTCACCTCATTTAAGCGGTCTCAGGTAGGTTTTCACTGTATAATTTGAATATCCAACTGGCACTTTGGGCGCTCCGTAAACATAGAAGACAGGAAGTGTACCCAAATTCCTTTTAGTCACGTTTGTATCTACCTATTAACTAAATGTCTGCATAATATTAGAAAGATTGAGATATCAGGGGGCTCTCACCATTGCCCTGTGCCCTTTGTCCTAAAATTTTGACAATTTTTAGCTGAAAAGTGACAATCTAAGCCCTCCGTAGATATCGAAGATGACATTATTCTGGGAAATCCTTCTAATACAACCTTTACATATACAGAGTCTATGATTAAATTGAATTTTATGGACATTGAAAGACCAGGGGGTTCTCATCCTCATTTAAGCGGTCTCAGGTAGGTTTTCACTGTATAATTTGAATATCCAACTGGCACTTTGGGCGCTCCGTAAACATAGAAGACAGGAAGTGTACCCAAATTCCTTTTAGTCACGTTTGTATCTACCTATTAACTAAATGTCTGCATAATATTAGAAAGATTGAGAGATCAGGGGCTCTCACCATTGCCCTGTGCCCTTTGTCCTAAAATTTTGACAATTTTAGCTGAAAAGTGACAATCTAAGCCTCCGTAGATATCGAAGATGACATTATTCTGGGAAATCCTTCTAATACAACCTTTACATATACAGAGTCTATGATTAAATTGAATTTTATGGACATTGAAAGACCAGGGGTCTCACCCTCATTTAAGCGGTCTCAGGTAGGTTTTCACTGTATAATTTGAATATCCAACTGGCACTTTGGGCGCTCCGTAAACATAGAAGACAGGAAGTGTACCCAAATTCCTTTTAGTCACGTTTGTATCTACCTATTAACTAAATGTCTGCATAATATTAGAAAGATTGAGATATCAGGGGGCTCTCACCATTGCCCTGTGCCCTTTGTCCTAAAATTTTGACAATTTTTAGCTGAAAAGTGACAATCTAAGCCCTCCGTAGATATCGAAGATGACATTATTCTGGGAAATCCTTCTAATACAACCTTTACATATACAGAGTCTATGATTAAATTGAATTTTATGGACATTGAAAGACCAGGGGGTTCTCATCCTCATTTAAGCGGTCTCAGGTAGGTTTTCACTGTATAATTTGAATATCCAACTGGCACTTTGGGCGCTCCGTAAACATAGAAGACAGAAAGTGTACCCAAATTCCTTTTAGTCACGTTTGTATCTACCTATTAACTAAATGTCTGCATAATATTAGAAAGATTGAGAGATCAGGGGCTCTCACCATTGCCCTGTGCCCTTTGTCCTAAAATTTTGACAATTTTTAGCTGAAAAGTGACAATCTAAGCCCTCCGTAGATATCGAAGATGACATTATTCTGGGAAATCCTTCTAATACAACCTTTACATATACAGAGTCTATGATTAAATTGAATTTTATGGACATTGAAAGACCAGGGGGGTCTCACCCTCATTTAAGCGGTCTCAGGTAGGTTTTCACTGTATAATTTGAATATCCAACTGGCACTTTGGGCGCTCCGTAAACATAGAAGACAGGAAGTGTACCCAAATTCCTTTTAGTCACGTTTGTATCTACCTATTAACTAAATGTCTGCATAATATTAGAAAGATTGAGATATCAGGGGGCTCTCACCATTGCCCTGTGCCCTTTGTCCTAAAATTTTGACAATTTTTAGCTGAAAAGTGACAATCTAAGCCCTCCGTAGATATCGAAGATGACATTATTCTGGGAAATCCTTCTAATACAACCTTTACATATACAGAGTCTATGATTAAATTGAATTTTATGGACATTGAAAGACCAGGGGGTTCTCATCCTCATTTAAGCGGTCTCAGGTAGGTTTTCACTATATATTTCTTTTTTGGGCTTTCCATAAATATTTCTATTTGTATTTCTGAATGTTTTTCGAGTTATAGGTTTTTCATTTTGTGTTAAGAAATATCATATATAAAAGAACATATTTGAAGTTGTTTTATTGATAAAAATCTATATAACATAAAGACAAATATGCAACTTAGAAAAGGGTTTATATTCGAGGACAACGAGAATTTAGGACAGCTTGAAAAGGTCATTAAACGATTTCCAACGTATCTTATCAGTCCTCTTAACTATGAAAATCGTGCTTTTAATGTTATCAAGTATTTAATTTTTTTATGATTTTCAACTAAATTTTGAATATCCAACCGACTGCTAGCAGCCGGTTGGATATTGAATATCGAATATCGAATAACGAACTGGCTGCTAACTTCACATCCATGGGATAGTTTACGATGTTGATCATTTTACATATAATTGTACATCTTACTTTGCTTAATAGTTTTACGGTTTTATGTTTCTCTATCCTTAACCTTTAAATATTTATATCATGAGCAGTTTCAGGGAAAGGGGTTGTGAAAAGTTTATGACGACGGACAACGGATGCTAGGTGATGGCTTTAGCTCACCTGACCCTGTGGGTCATGTGAGTTAAGAAAAACCAAATGTCTCATTTATACTACAACAATCAAGAAAAACAATTAGGCAGACATGAACCAAAAGCTTTCTCCAGACCACAGATTCTAGGCTCAAGACAGGCATATAACGTGGTTGGGCTGAACATGATCGTGATCCCACAACCCTGACCCTTACCTGGTACAGTGGTGTAATACATAGAACAGATACTCCTTACAAGGGACATCATCATTGTTATGGAGACAAGGAATATCGTATTGACTGTGAGATATGTATACGCAATATAAAATGCAGCTAGAAGAGATATCAGTAGGAATATGTATTTTGTTTTATCCGTGACATCAGTACAAAGGATATATACACATATTTAACACGGGATCATGTACATGTATCAGCCATTGAATTAATATATTGATTAATCTCTAGACATCACAAGATTAAAAATCTTCGATACATGTCAAATCTGATTCCCTTTACAAGACCAAAAAAACTAAAAGGAAATATTTTGTGAAATTTAAATTTCGTTAACAATAAGGGATACTGGTACTGATGGAAAATACTTAATAGTCTCTGTTAAATTCATTCACGCTTTTTCATGTTTCGCAATGATTTAGAGCTTTGAATATTGTATAGACAGTTGTAGATGTCGAACTCTTCATATTTTTGTATGTTGTGAGGTAGTTTCCAGAACACTCAAGATCTATTTTTATCTATATGTAAAGTCCAACCTCTAACTACTGGTGTTGCACCTTTCTGCTGAGATGTTCCTGGGGTTACTTCTTCATGCTCTTGTCCTTCCTTTGGCATAAAAGTCTACAACACAAATAAATAAACATGTAAGTATATCTTGTATATATTATAATAAATATTCATGAAATTGTAAGTTGATACACAGTCTTGCAAAATATGAGGCTCCAAAGTATGTATTCAATATACTATGAAACTACACAAATAAAGATTATGTGAGTAGAGTCAAATGAATTTAACTAACAGAGTCAAATGTAATACAAAAAAGAGAAGTGATGTAGAAATCACAGATACCTTATTCCACAACAACTGCGAGATTTTGTTTCTTTAGCAACATTCTTTGTGATTTTACAGGATGTTGCAAAAATTTTGCCATATTTCAAAGGCAGTGTATATTTTGTATAAACTGTTTGCCCGTATTCCCTCAAACACTATTTGGTGTCATTTGATGCAATTCTGTATATATGATGAAAAGGTGTAGTGCAGTGATAACCATAGAAACAGAAAGTACCTGATGTCTTTTTTTTTTATTTCAACTTGAGTCAGGTGCTGACCTGAATTCTAATGTTAGGACAATCAAACAAACAAAAAACACAAGTATTTATATCAATTGAGAACGGAATGAAAAAGTAAATTCATATAATTAATGGTTATAAATATGGTAATTAAAAAAAATGGGAAACATGCCTCTGCGTCAGGTCTAAAACATTTCATTAAATTGCAATCAATTTGATTAAAGGGGTTCTCCTGAAACAACGAAATTTTGTATCCTGCCAACAATCAAGTACCTTCATTCTAGAACGGTAAACATCAGACGACAACAAAACAACGAAAATCAAACTTAACTTGTGCTAAGTGGCCTTAAATACACTGCAGTTTCAATCAATGGGAAAAAGTGGTTCTTTTTAATAGATACTTGTTTATTCCAAAAATTTCCTGTTTACAATTTCCTCAGTTGCCCAGGATGCAAACTGGGGATTCCCGTTTACATTTAAAACCAACTGTCCGGGAAGCAGGAGGCTGAAAAAAGTGCACTGTAATACCAGAAAAAGTAGTACATGTATAATAATACTTATTATTCTATTATATGACAATGAATGAAAAAGAACATCTTTCTAGAATGTAATACTAGTAATAAATAATATAACATTATAACATAATCGAGTGCACCTCTAAACCATGGATTACCTAATACAAATTAAAGAGACATAAAACGCAGACCACATAACATCGTGACTGTTATCTCCTACAAGGTTTGTAATTATCATATAAAATTAATTAATGTGTTTATTTTTTCTTTGTCTATTGTATTATTAGATAAATAACAGGGTACAGATTTCAGATGGGTTATCATGTATGATTTCCAAAGATTCAAAATATCTGTAGATGACATTTTTATCCCATCATATTTGATTTTGTTTCTTATTTTCCACAAGGACCATTTTGTCAAAATAAAAAGAGATTACAAGTAAAGTGTGGTTCGATTGACCACTGCTATCTCCCAAAAGCATAAAATGTTTTAAATTTTCATCATCTAATTGAACATTCCATAATGTGAAAATATCTTTGATTTCACTAATGATTATTTTGGTTGTATTGCAATCGAAAAATAAATGTTGCAAATTTTCAGTATTATTGACCGTTTGGCAAATATGACATTTTCCGTTTGACAATTGCATTGTTTTAAGTCTACTTTCCGTATATATGATATTGTGAATGCATTTCCATTGAAATTCTTTTATTTTATTGGTGATATTAACTTTTTTCAGATTGTCCCATACTATTTTCCAATTAATTTCGCGCCCAAAAATTTCTTGCCATTTGTTTTGACATTTTGGATATATATTCTTATTAATTGTGTCTCGAATATATTTGAGTTTCAATTCTTTAGGTTTGATTTTTTTGTCATTTCTATCTAATATGAACATTTCATCAGAAAGTTTCAATTCTATGTTTGTTTTTTCATTAATTTCATTATCAATTTCTAAAATTTGTAAGAAGTCGATTGGTATTGAACTTTTAACTCTTGAAAATTCCGATATACAGTTTCTTTTATCCACAAGTTTTCAAATATAGAACAACAACTATAAAATTCATTGGTTTCTTCATTCCATATGTCTTTGATGTATTTCATATTACTTTTTAGAAAGGAAGAAAAAACAATGGCTTATTTTGGAATGAAATTTTGAATTACCAAATAGTCTCATATTAAGTACCTCGTTCTTTGTTTTGGGATTATCTCCAATTTTAGAAAATTAGACCATGTATAGACCATTTTCTGATAGAATAAAGGAATATTTTAAGATTTAGTCCGTTAATATTTGAACATTTACATAAAAATATTGATCATTATACTTATTGTCAAATTGTCGAAGCCAATACTTGCCAATCGCATTCCAGCTTTCTAATGGTTCATGAAGAATGCGATAAAGAGACTTTATTTGCTTACTTCTAATGAATAAGTCTATACTAATCATGCCCACTCCACCCTTTGTTATATCAAGACAACAAACCTGTCTTTCTATTTGGTTAACTTTCCCATCCCATATAAAATTCCAAATAATATTGTTTATTTCTTTTGAATATTTTTCAAGAATTCCCCATTGGTGGGTTCTTGATTAATTATCCGGACACTCAAAAAATAGATATTGTCCAGGTACCATAACTAATGTATGGAACGATAAAAATGAAAATAATAAAACTTGTGTTTAGGTGTCCAAAACATTCTATCAAATGTTCAGTTAGGTTGAAACAGGGCTATCCATATAATATCTAGAGACAAACAAAAACACGACGTATATCGAACTTGACCAGTATTAAGTGACGAAAACCAATAAATTATAACTTGAAATAATTTGTTACAGCGGTTATCTAATTATAATATGAAAGCAAAAGTGTGACCGACGGACTGACGGATGGAGGGACTGATATGAGGACTCCCATATACCCCGTCTCCGTCGTGCAGGGTTACATAACATATTTAACAAAACTATCCACATTATGAAAAGTTATCCATTCCAGCTGTGGGTCTGTGCATATCTCCATGAAAAGCCCTTTCCTGTGGAAATAACAAAACAAAAATGATAAACGATGCAATAGACCACACCGGTCGCCAATTGCAATAGACCACTACTCCGAAAAAATAAATCAGCAAAAACGACTTAATACGTGTTTTGGTTAAAGCAGTTTTATGAGAGCACTACATGAACATTATTTCTTACAAAATAGAAGGAAACCATTTCAACGTACTTCATCTGACTACACCTGTCCAATGCTTATCATCGCCAACGCAATTTTTGAAGCGGAGATAAAGGAGACAAAATTAAAAACATAAGTATTTCTTTACTAAAATAATTTCTATCGATTTGATGCCTTCAACGTTTATGACATGATTGTTTTATATATAATGCTCCAATTTTTTGTATGCCAAACAAGTACAAAGCAAGGAAAAGATTTTGCGATATACACCTAGTCTGCACACTTGGTACTTGAACATTTCGAGGTCGATCGTCCCCCATCGTTACGCTGGCCAGATTTCCATTCCTTTCCCAGACACATTTTATTCATATTTTTTTAATTCTGTCGACCAAAAAGACATTTTCTAAAGAATATGGATCAACACATGTTTTGTTAATTGTATAACGAATGCCCCCGAATGTTTACAATATATGAAGTAACCAGGTCTTTTATCTTTTGAATTTAACTTACTTTATATACACAGCCCATATTGTAGGCAGACGGATAAGCATCTCAATGTCTCCATTGCAAAATTAGGTGTAACAATGCTTATGAAACTGCATACCAATTATCATAATCTTATCATAAGTGGCGGGGCGTGGCGGGCGTGCCCCCCAAAAAAAAAAAAAATTTGCAAAGCATTGGTTGTCCTCAGTTTAATAAAGTATCTGAAGAGACGACGAAAATCAATGTCGTCGCATTCCATTCGTTTTAACATTCAAAGTATATAAAACAGTAAGTTTAACAGAATCAACTGCCCTACGGTTTATTTACATTCTATAAATGTTATATACTTCAAAGGAAGGTGACAATTATTATAGGCTTTTAGCAGTTAAAGTAAAAACAATTGTTACATTGTAGTTGCGGTTTTTATAAACAATTTCTTTGATAATCGAAGTTCCAAAACATCCATAACTCACTTTCCCACTAAGTAGGTGAATATGCCCTACCCGCGTTTGGGTTGGTTATTTCATCATGGCACAGCCAAGAAAACAGTCCAGGTTAGATTCTTTCTGAATGAAAGATAGAAATACTGTGGTTCAAGCGAAAGGTTAATTTATTAGTTTGTATTATTATTTAATATCTCTGTGTCTATATTTTCTCACTTACAACCTAAGAATTTTGCCGAAGTATGCATAAACGGTCAAGGCCCCGACCCGTACTACACTGGTTCTCCGTTAAAGCGCCCATTTTATGACGTTATTTTGTCTCACCGTAAGAAAGCAAAATTAACGACTTCAAGTTATATACCCGTAGCTTGTATTACTTATATCTGAGAATTTTAGATTTCTTTATTATCTATATTTTAATTTTTATAAAGTTTAGTACATATTGCACAACGATAGTGATCGTAACGGCCGTCGAAATGTTTTCTTCGTAAACCTGTAGTTTTCGTTGACGGATAAAAGACCAAGCAGGACAAACTATATAGTACAACATAGAGTGTGATATGAGTTAAATTTGATCATAAGGTTACCATAAATAATTTTGTTTATCACAATGCTCATTTGTTCCAAATTACATCAGTCTGAAAAACTAAACAAAGCTGAAATTTGCAGAGATTTGTTAAGCATGTAATCTCCGTGGACTGGTCTATTCTTGACAAACACCAATTTTGATAATACATTCTACATCCAACAGATCGATATCGATGTCAAGATTTAATTTTGGTACAACATCTATCTTTAGATACACATATTATGTTTCATAAATAACGAAATCGTCGAAATGTAACCTCCGTGGAATGTAATCACCGTTGACTTTTGGTAAAGAGTGCTTTCTATCACGTCCGCACTTTTATCGAGTATGGCATGCCAAATAAACATATTAGATAATTATTACGGATGGCGGATATATAACTTACAGATCAATAATACATTGTAATTCAGACGACATAAGAAGACACCATGTAACAATTTGTATTAATCAATTGTTTAAGTACTAGTGTAACAGAGTTGCCTTATCACAAATCTAGAAGAGAAAAAAACCAAACCGGATGTTTTTATATCAATTGTAATGCAAATAAATAATTTCAATCCGTTTTCAATATTCAAGATATGATACTTCTGTGATAAATATGAATTTGATACCCAATTTAATACGATTTAACAATTATGCAATTGCAAGTAGCCATAAAAATTGCTCTACCTTGTGAGGTTTTTTTTTCATGTTGCACAGGGAGAGAAACTTTTAGTTACTTTCTTTCATTAAAATGAAATTACGACGTCGGCTAAAAGGGCATGCTATATATTGTCCGTTACATTTATTAACAACACCTTGTACACAATTATTTCCGAAAATAAAACAGTTAAATAGATTAAACAAAACTGTCCGTCAAAATGGTATAAAACGGTCTGTATTAGGGAGGGGATCTACATTTCTGTGTTCTGTAATTCCTTTTGGCCATTTTTCTGTGTTCTGTAATTCTTTTGGCCATTTTCTCTATTCAGTAAATAATATATGTTTATTCTGTAAAATTCTTTGGTTCAGTTCCTGCATTTGAAAATTTCCGTAAGATGTTCTTGTCTGTATCAACGACATACGATTACGTATGACGACACTACCCCGTAACCCCTCTTTTTTATTCTGTCACTGTACTGCACATATGATACCATGTATCAATTAAAATTAAAAATCAAGAAAAAAGTATTTCAATTTCTTCAAAATAAGTTGGATATCTGGGATAATAAACAGAAGTTTAGATGGCATAAGGTATATTTGATCATATTTGCCTTGTGATATGAGGTACTAGTATACTGAGGAGCTGAACGTTCAGTTTGATAACAGAGACCGTACCGTTAGTTAACCGACATTAAGAGAAATCTGAAGTCGGATAGAATAAACATTCGATCACCAAAAATAGATTTTATCCTTGATTACTCATCTGTCCAACAAAATATAAAAACATTGCCTATCAACGTTTTGGAGGATATTGAAACATATTCACCATTTATTGGTACTAAAAAAATGTTGTACCTCCCAAAAATCTAAAACAATGTCATCCGTCCTCAAGCATCAGTCTTCCAGGCCTAGCCAATAAATTGTCGTTTTGAATTATAATGAGTTATGGATCTCAAAAGTATGAAACTGAAGACGTACGTAGGAATCATGACAGCGATTTGATTCTGCAAGTCCTTTCAATTCCATCAATTGTCCTTTTATAAATTTTGGAATTATAAAGATACCTTAGGTTTCAACTCCATCGGGCAATGTTAATCTTCGACTGATTTGACACTTTTTTAGTCCTTTATGTCATATATACAGTGTAGCTCATCAACTCTTTCTATGTTTTGACATCCTTGGCTTTCAAATACTCGTCGCTGGGCGTAAATGATGAAGATAAATCAAATAACGCTACGGACGCATGAAGTTTATAACTTGGTTTTTTTCCACTATTGCAGATCTTTTGTTTCTTATGGTTATCTTGGTCTAACATCTGTCACGCACTGTGTTTTTAACTGTTTTCTCAAGGTGTGTAAATGTAATAATTGCTGACACAATGCAGGAGAAGGATGCAAGGTTAACTTTGTCTTCAATAGGAGACGAAATGCAAATACGTTAACTCATGCAAGATCGTGATTTTAGCGAAAATACCGATGCTTATGAATGTATAGAATTTGCATCGCTAATTTCAATGGACCAGTTGCGATTACGACCAAAGTTCAACATTTCATTCGAAATGATCTACTAGTATATTGTCAATAGAAAACGCAAAGTCTTATTATTCTGTAAATCATTTATTTCAGTTATTTTTATATTCTTAATTTTTATACAATTATTTTTACATTTTAACACCCCATTATTTTCTATTCCTAATTTGATTTCCTTTTTTTTTTTTTTTTTTTTGGGGTGTTGGCTTGATTTTTTATCTATAAACCACCTCATTTATCTTGGATTATTTCAAATAACTATCTGATATTCAAGCGGAATAGGATGCATAATACTACTAGTATACGAGCATCTACAAGGAGAAGCTGTTCAATTGGTCGTTTATGGTTGTCTCTTTTGAAATTTAAGTCGGTGAGATTAATTCAGAAATAATTAATGGGGCTTGAATTTATACTGATTTTACCACGGTTGGCCCTTTATGCTAAAGACTTTACCACGAGCGACAGATTATTTTTGGTCGTGTCTCTCTCATCATTGTTTTGTTTAGATATATTTATATTGGATCTTTTTAATTCTTTATCAACGACAACACATGCAACATCTTATTCATTGTTTGAGTATGATTCTCCCGGTCATTAATCTACATGATATATTTGCCACTGTACGTTAAGAAAACATCAATCAATAAATCATATCTCCTCTAAAATTGCAAACTTATAATAACTGTAAACATTATCCAATAAGTGATTCGTTTAATCCTTTGGTCAGATATAGACACGTCTCGTCACTCTCCTAATTTTTTTTTCTTCAAATTTCCGATACAATGAACAAAAAGTATTATAGAATATCCAAGGAAGTAACCCATCAAAGATACAAGAATTGTGTTTCGGTTTCAAAAGAAAACATTTAGTTAATCAAACAATTCAAAGCAAGGGATTTATGCGTTATATATGGTGGCCGGTTAAGGCCATTTCGCGTTTTCGCCTTTCATATTTTAAAGGGCGAAAACGCGAAAACGCGAAATCGCAAAGTCGAAAACGCGAAAACGCGAAGTCGAAAACGCGAAATTGGTTTCGCGTTTTCGACTTCGCCTTTTCGCCTTTCACCCTATAAAATATGAAAGGCGAAAACGCGAAAACGCGAAAACGCGAAATGGCTTTAACCGGCCACCATAGTTATACGCCATTCTTGTGCAATTTGAAATTGAACCAGTTGATTTATATATTTTTCGATATTAGTATGACCACATCAATGATAATTCACAGATTGGCAAACTAGATGATGATGATGGTGATGAGAAGGACGAGGATTCAGCGTCACATTATATGCATATATATATATTCGGGTTGAAAGCATGTTAATACGATATTAATATTTATCCTGCTTTGTACAAGACCGACATGCAGGGTCGATTGTTTAGCGTACTACATGTAGTTCACACGGAAAAGGCCCAAAGGAAGATTTATCACCTTAATTTGTGTTGAAAAGATAAAAAAAGAAGACTTATAAAATAATGCAGACATGACTGAATATTCCTTAATTTCAACTCACAAGAAAAACACACATTAAAGTTTACATGAATTAATAAAATAAAAAAAAAATAAAACCCGTAAACGAAATTATTTCAAATATTTTAGCATTTTGGTATTGAAAATCACGACGTCAAAGGAAATAAAATGACGTTAAATGTATTTTAACGTTTTTTCATCTAAACTGTCTCGATCATTACAAATTAACGGTAGAATATTACATGCTGAAATTTATATGGTGGATAGAATATACTATGAGGATGTTCCATGTTCTTTATTAACAAGTTTTGCTGCAATTTATATTTTATCATTTTTACTCTGACGTTGGGCGCTTTAACGGAGAACCAGTGACTACCGTATTACATGGGATCCTAAGAAAATAAACATAACTTCGTAAAAGCATCTCATTCTGATTTTAGTGGTTTGCGG
This sequence comes from Mytilus coruscus, assembly GCA_017311375.1. Lineage (NCBI taxonomy): Eukaryota > Metazoa > Mollusca > Bivalvia > Mytilida > Mytilidae > Mytilus > Mytilus coruscus. The sequence goes on along the minus strand of JAASAO010000718.1, from coordinate 40,029 downwards.
CGAAAACAGTATATATAAAGTCTGACACGACCTCCGAAAATCAAAAATTAAAACAGATATTATGAAAAGACAATTCAAAATCGCTGGTAAAAGTAGAAATTTTCGTTTGCAAAATCTAATATTGGTCAGGTGAGCTATTGCGTCCGTCGGTCCGCCCGTCTATCTGTCAACTCTTCACATTTTCATCGTCTTAACCAAGTTTTGTAGGGCTGGTGTTATGGAGTGTTAAAGTAATTCTTAAGTTAACCGGTTTCATTTCACATTATTGAATCTATGTACAGTTGTCTTAGACACATTCACGATGTTTCGTGTTAATTATGGTGATTGTATATTGTTGTCAGGGGTGGATTTAGGCGGTATTAGCTTGAAACTTTACTTTCTCGCTAATTTTACCACAAAATATTTCTCGCGACGCTTCGCATGGCGAGATATCTACATCGCACTCATTCTAGAAGAATATTTCTATAATTTCACCTCAAAATTTGTTTTCGCCTATTAAGTTGTTAAGTTTGCCCCCAACCTAAAATCCTGGATCCGGCCTGGACCTTATCAAAAACATTGCAAATTGTCCATGTTCAATGAATTATAACTGAGGGCGGGACCATGTAGTTTCCATGGAAATTAGATGAGCGAATACTTATACTACTGAATGCCAAATGCGGTATCATTAACGTATCATACGTGGTTCCCCCTGACCTGACTCGATAAATTAGACAATGTTGATAAATCAATGAAACAATATCTGCTAATTTTTATAATTTTCCATATATATATTTTTTTTATATTTTGGTGCATCAAGCTATAAATTTCAATATTTCGTATCTCAAAAATTTTGACAGATATCCCCCATTTTTTTAAAAATATGTTCTGGTGTAGTTTTGAAAGCACAATTTAAATGTAAAATTAAAACAAATATATGTTGAGTAGTTTATTACAGACTCTTCGTTTGAAAAGTAAAAGGAATTGAACAAATCGATTCCCATACAAACTGAATATTTTTTTTGTATATATATGTAAAATTCAAATGTATGGTGGTTTCCATATATGTATTTATGGCATATTTCAAACCTATGGCAAATATGACTGAACAAACACAATAAAAATCTGAAATCTATGGCATTTATTTGTTTCTCCAAATCTATGGCAGATTTTAGAATTTAGTAACTTTCCGTGAAAAAAAGTAAACTATAACGTCCAATTAAATAATATCATTACATCGTCGCCGCCGCTAACGATGTTGGAACACCTAGATTTGAATACCATTCCAGATGACGGTTTGGTTATATCGAACGAAAAGAAAAGGCCTATTTCCAAGGACACTAATCCAGAAGTGTGTTGGAGGGACTATTTAAAGGTACTGTTCATTTTCCATTTGCAAATTAAAAGAAGAAAATACTAAATGCTCCCGTTGTCGTACTATACCTTGTTCTTATCCTGATTTTTACTAACTATCGGATTTTATCGGTACATTTGGACATTGCGACGGGTGCCGCATGTCGAGATTTGTTTAGGACTTTTTTACTAGTTTGTTAAATGGCTAGGTTAAACAGGTACCATGCACATAGTGGAAATGTGTATTTACCCAGGGCACATCATTCACTCCTGAAGTCTGTATTAGTGTATATCACTTCCTAACGTAGGCAATTTTATGATCGCCATAACGATTTGGCTGACAATTATGACATGCCCATCTCACAAATGATTATAGATATGCTCCTTCTTATCCGTTTTCGTACACTGACTGTTTTTACTACCGGCTTTTCCGTTACCTTTAAACATTGCGACAGGTGTCACATGCCATCTATCATGTTATCTTCTTAAGCTTGTAAATGAGCTATATATAAAACAAACAAATACGTACCTCTAAGTATTCAGTCACATCCTCACACCCAAAATATCCTCCTGCTGCTGCCAGGTCATACAGGGTCGCACCCTGAATTACAAACAATACAATATAAAATTTTAATGAAACATAACCTTATTAAAATATTAATCATATTTCATAAACTATTTCCTTCTGTTGTATCATGTGTATTATACAGGATATCTCTGAATTAACAGAAAATTGGTTATGATATTGTTTCATGAAAAACAGATCAGCTTCATAACACTAGTCTTACTTTATATAAACCTTAAAATTGTTGCCCGGTCATATAAAGTATGAAAGATACAAATAAGAATTTATCAAATGTATATATATAATCCCTGCTCATATTTATATGCACATTCTTATTTATAACGTCTATTGATATTCATAATGCCAACTGGCGTTTGAAATACCTATTCATATCTAAAATGCATGTTGATATTCATAATGTTATACAATTACTGTCTTTTGATAAGGTAAATATGTGGTTTTATTGACTTTTGAAGAACTGATATTCATTGAGGCCAACGGCCGAAGTAAATATCAGTTTTTCAAAAGTCAATTAAACCACGTATTTACCGAAACAAAAGACAGTAATTGTTTTATTCCATATTCAGAGAGAAATGTATGTAATGGCAATTATTTACCAAAACCAATTGTACATCAAACGTTGTTACCAAAATTATGCACGTAAAAGCACGCGACGTTTTGCGCGGTGAATATACTTTTTCCGCAGGTGAATATGCTTATTTATTCAAAATCCCATTCATATAGAAAAACCTACTAAAGTTCTATCAATATGGAATAACAATTGATATTTTAAATGCTTATGTATTTTTTATAATACCTATTTTTATTTATAATGCCGATTGCTGTTTATAATGCCAATTGACATTTATAATGCTTATCTATATTTGTAATGCCTATCTATATTCTAATATCTATATTTATAATGCATATTTTAATTCATTATGCATATTTTTATTTATAATGCCTGTTGAGGATTATAATGTCAATCTAAGAACATATCTCTTCTGCTGCTAAAAGTTAATGATGAAATACATGTAACATGTGTAAATGAGGTCAAGATCAGATATTCTCTGTCCAGTCCAATTGATTGATTAATCTTTATTTTAAATAAAACATCACCAGGCCTGTTATCTTCATTGCATTAATTAAATCGTATTGAAACTGTCTAAAGGTAAAACTTTGAGTGGGTACTCAAAATGTGTATAGATGAGTTTGTCAAAATATATCAGTATTCTTAAATGCAATGTACCACATGAAAACACATATTTTATTTTAGTCATCCGTCGTTCACATTCTATGTCTTAATTTAACAAAATATCTTACCTATCCTCGTCATACAATTGTATGACATTATCATATCTAATAAACTGTAATAAGACAGTATATAGCAACCATGGTAAAACAAATATTAAAAAAAAAAAAAAAGATAAGAGTGTTTAGCCAAGTAGTGTTTTGGAAAAAAATACTAAAATTAAAACCAATTGTTCGGAGAACAATTGAACATGTTGAAGGTCTTAAACGATATGTTTTGATATAAAATATTAAAATCCATTTTAAGATGTTATTTCCAGTGTCAGTTGATAGCTTACTGAGGACTATTCAAAGGTACTGTTTATTTTCCATTTGCAAATTAAAAGAAGAAAATACTAAATGCTCCCGTTGTCGTACTATACCTTGTTCTTATCCTGATTTTACTAACTATCGGATTTTATCGGTACATTTGGACATTGCGACGGGTGCCGCATGTCGAGATTTGTTTAGGACTTTTTTTACTAGTTTGTTAAATGGCTAGGTTAAACAGGTACCATGCACATAGTGGGAAATGTGTATTTACCCAGGGCACATCATTCACTCCTGAAGTCTGTATTAGTGTATATCACTTCCTAACGTAGGCAATTTTATGATCGCCATAACGATTTGGCTGACAATTATGACATGCCCATCTCACAAATGATTATAGATATGCTCCTTCTTATCCGTTTTTCGTACACTGACTGTTTTTACTACCGGCTTTTCCGTTACCTTTAAACATTGCGACAGGTGTCACATGCCATCTATCATGTTATCTTCTTAAGCTTGTAAATGAGCTATATATAAAACAAACAAATACGTACCTCTAAGTATTCAGTCACATCCTCACACCCAAAATATCCTCCTGCTGCTGCCAGGTCATACGGGTCGCACCCTGAATTACAAACAATACAATATAAAATTTTAATGAAACATAACCTTATTAAAAATATTAATCATATTTCATAAACTATTTCCTTCTGTTGTATCATGTGTATTATACAGGATATCTCTGAATTAACAGAAAATTGGTTATGATATTGTTTCATGAAAAACAGATCAGCTTCATAACACTAGTCTTACTTTATATAAACCTTAAAATTGTTGCCCGGTCATATAAAGTATGAAAGATACAAATAAGAATTTATCAAATGTATATATATAATCCCTGCTCATATTTATATGCACATTCTTATTTATAACGTCTATTGATATTCATAATGCCAACTGGCGTTTGAAATACCTATTCATATCTAAAATGCATGTTGATATTCATAATGTTATACAATTACTGTCTTTTGATAAGGTAAATATGTGTTTATTGACTTTTGAAGAACTGATATTCACTGAGGCCAACGGCCGAAGTAAATATCAGTTTTCAAAAGTCAATTAAACCACGTATTTACCGAAACAAAAGACAGTAATTGTTTTATTCCATATTCAGAGAGAAATGTATGTAATGGCAATTATTTACCAAAACCAATTGTACATCAAACGTTGTTACCAAAATTATGCACGTAAAAGCACGCGACGTTTTGCGCGGTGAATATACTTTTTCCGCAGGTGAATATGCTTATTTATTCAAAATCCCATTCATATAGAAAACCTACTAAAGTTCTATCAATATGGAATAACAATTGATATTTTAAATGCTTATGTATTTTTTTATAATACCTATTTTTATTTATAATGCCGATTGCTGTTTATAATGCCAATTGACATTTATAATGCTTATCTATATTTGTAATGCCTATCTATATTCTAATATCTATATTTATAATGCATATTTTAATTCATTATGCATATTTTATTTATAATGCCTGTTGAGGATTATAATGTCAATCTAAGAACATATCTCTTCTGCTGCTAAAAGTTAATGATGAAATACATGTAACATGTGTAAAAGAGGTCAATATCAGATATTCTCTGTCCAGTCCAATTGATTGATAAATCTTTATTTTAAATTAAACAAAAAAAAATAGCCAGGCCTGTTATCTTCATTGCATTAAATCGTTTGAAACTGTCTGAATGTAAAACTTTGAGTGGGTAGCTCAAAATGTGTAAAGACGAGAAGTTTGTCAAAATATATCAGTATTCTTAAATGCAATGTACCACATGAAAACACATATTTTTATTTTAGTCATCCGTCGTTTATTATTCTATGTCTTAATTTAACAAAGTACATGTATCTTACCTATCCTCGTCATACAATTGTATGACATTATCATATCTAATAAACTGTAATAAGACAGTATATAGCAACCATGGTAAAACAAATATTAAAAAAAAAAAAAAGATAAGAGTGTTTAGCCAAGTAGTGTTTTGGAAAAAAATACTAAAATTAAAACCAATTGTTCGGAGAACAATTGAACATGTTGAAGGTCTTAAACGATATGTTTTGATATAAAATATTAAAATCCATTTTAAGATGTTATTTCCAGTGTCAGTTGATAGCTTACTGAGGACTATTCAAAGGTACTGTTTATTTTCCATTTGCAAATTAAAAGAAGAAAATACTAAATGCTCCCGTTGTCGTACTATACCTTGTTCTTATCCTGATTTTACTAACTATCGGATTTTATCGGTACATTTGGACATTGCGACGGGTGCCGCATGTCGAGATTTGTTTAGGGACTTTTTTACTAGTTTGTTAAATGGCTAGGTTAAACAGGTACCATGCACATAGTGGAAATGTGTATTTACCCAGGGCACATCATTCACTCCTGAAGTCTGTATTAGTGTATATCACTTCCTAACGTAGGCAATTTTATGATCGCCATAACGATTTGGCTGACAATTATGACATGCCCATCTCACAAATGATTATAGATATGCTCCTTCTTATCCGTTTTTCGTACACTGACTGTTTTTACTACCGGCTTTTCCGTTACCTTTAAACATTGCGACAGGTGTCACATGCCATCTATCATGTTATCTTCTTAAGCTTGTAAATGAGCTATATATAAAACAAACAAATACGTACCTTTAAGTATTCAGTCACATCCTCACACCCAAAATATCCTCCTGCTGCTGCCAGGTCATACAGGGTCGCACCCTGAATTACAAACAATACAATATAAAATTTTAATGAAACATAACCTTATTAAAATATTAATCATATTTCATAAACTATTTCCTTCTGTTGTATCATGTGTATTATACAGGATATCTCTGAATTAACAGAAAATTGGTTATGATATTGTTTCATGAAAAACAGATCAGCTTCATAACACTAGTCTTACTTTATATAAACCTTAAAATTGTTGCCCGGTCATATAAAGTATGAAAGATACAAATAAGAATTTATCAAATGTATATATATAATCCCTGCTCATATTTATATGCACATTCTTATTTATAACGTCTATTGATATTCATAATGCCAACTGGCGTTTGAAATACCTATTCATATCTAAAATGCATGTTGATATTCATAATGTTATACAATTACTGTCTTTTGATAAGGTAAATATGTGGTTTTATTGACTTTTGAAGAACTGATATTCACTGAGGCCAACGGCCGAAGTAAATATCAGTTTTCAAAAGTCAATTAAACCACGTATTTACCGAAACAAAAGACAGTAATTGTTTTATTCCATATTCAGAGAGAAATGTATGTAATGGCAATTATTTACCAAAACCAATTGTACATCAAACGTTGTTACCAAAATTATGCACGTAAAAGCACGCGACGTTTTGCGCGGTGAATATACTTTTCCGCAGGTGAATATGCTTATTTATTCAAAATCCCATTCATATAGAAAAACCTACTAAAGTTCTATCAATATGGAATAACAATTGATATTTTAAATGCTTATGTATTTTTTATAATACCTATTTTTATTTATAATGCCGATTGCTGTTTATAATGCCAATTGACATTTATAATGCTTATCTATATTTGTAATGCCTATCTATATTCTAATATCTATATTTATAATGCATATTTTAATTCATTATGCATATTTTTATTTATAATGCCTGTTGAGGATTATAATGTCAATCTAAGAACATATCTCTTCTGCTGCTAAAAGTTAATGATGAAATACATGTAACATGTGTAAATGAGGTCAAGATCAGATATTCTCTGTCCAGTCCAATTGATTGATTAATCTTTATTTTAAATTAAACAAAAAAAAATAGCCAGGCCTGTTATCTTCATTGCATTAAATCGTTTGAAACTGTCTAAAGGTAAAACTTTGAGTGGGTACTCAAAATGTGTATAGATGAGAAGTTTGTCAAAATATATCAGTATTCTTAAATGCAATGTACCACATGAAAACACATATTTTTATTTTAGTCATCCGTCGTTCACATTCTATGTCTTAATTTAACAAAATATCTTACCTATCCTCGTCATACAATTGTATGACATTATCATATCTAATAAACTGTAATAAGACAGTATATAGCAACCATGGTAAAACAAATATTAAAAAAAAAGAAAAGATAAGAGTGTTTAGCCAAGTAGTGTTTTGGAAAAAATACTAAAATTAAAACCAATTGTTCGGAGAACAATTGAACATGTTGAAGGTCTTAAACGATATGTTTTGATATAAAATATTAAAATCCATTTTAAGATGTTATTTCCAGTGTCAGTTGATAGCTTACTGTACACTGATTAAAAAAAAATATATGGTTTCTATACACTTTTGTTTGAAATAAGGGAGATAATTTGTTACTTCCGCTATTGTATGATAGTTTACTTGACACTGATTCCAAAAAATATGGTTCTATAATCTTTAAAATTAAATAAGTACAAAAAATAGCTACTTCCGGTTAACACAAGGTCACTTCCGATTGGCTTTTTCCAGGTCATTTGGCTTGCAACCTAATGCAGAAAGTTCCATGGCTTTATCATGCATAACTATGAAGTTAAAGCAAAGGTCAAAATCTAGAAGGCCAAATTTACCAAAAACCTTGACCTCAATTTCAAGCAAGGACCTCCTATCAAAAGACCTCAGGTCTCTACAATGTATTATTGATATGTTATATTACCATACATTTTTTTTTTACATTCCAGGGGAGAAAACTCCTAGTGATTTTTACCGCACCGCTTCGATCAAATGTGGAATAAAAATTTCTTATTACGACAGATCGTTACTAACAATTCAGTTAAAATCTTTTGTCGATATATATTATAGTTTCTTAGGAGTAGCATGCACAAGCAATAGCAAAAAATTAAAATATGACCTTGACCTTTGACCTTGATCTCATTTTCTTTTTGGTGGACCCAGGACTTCAAATCAAAAGACCTTAAGTCTCTATCACTTATGGGTTATGTCTTACTATTACATTTCGCTTATGTCAAATACATAAAGGGAAATAACTTTCATATGGAGTCTTCAGATCTCTTCGATCAAAATTATGTTCGATAACCTGAAGATATAACGAGCAATTTGGTAAAATAATTTTATCGTAATCTTTTATGGTTGCGAAGAACTAGTGCGCACAAGAAACAGTGTTTTGGGAGATCGGTTAAAGCAGGGTCAGTTTCAAAAGCGTATAAACTGTTCGATATCATTCCAAAAATATAAGCGACATCTTTTGAAACAACAATACCATGCAAGAAAAAAAATGTTCACGGAAAAGTGGAAAGACCTAAATAACAATAACATTATTATTATAATATAAATATTAAAGCGCTTATACTATACTGATTTTTATTGCTTCTACTCTTAATTATTGTTATTTCCACTGATCGATTTTATAAGGGCGGATACAGTTTTTCAAACGCACTACACGTTCAAATGTTTGTCGGAATCTTATTTGATGTTAATAATGCTTAATTAACTATTTAGACATGAGGCGGTTTCGAACATTTTGTATTGACATCTGTTAATTATACAAGACTGAATATTAACTCTAGATGTCTTGATATTTTTGTGTTGGTGGAGTGCTGTCTCATCAAAGTGTACATTACATGTTACCAAAACCCTAAGATCCGACTAGGGTATAGACATATTGTGATACTTGGACTTCTCTCGAACAACAGTAAACCCTTACTAAAGTGGGGCACCCGTTTGCTGTGCGGGATGTATAAATACGCAGTCACGTTCTGTCGAAATGGAGACATTAAATCTGATGCCTCGTGTACCATAAGTGTAACAATCTCTTCTCGTTAAAGAACCATTGAAAGGGGTCCGTACGTGGCCTATTCCACCGTAAAATGTCTACCCTTTCAGCATAACAATTTTTCCATTTGCAGTCATGCGAATTTCCCGCCTATTATCTCAGTCGTCCCATCGTGCATTACCCATATATGCTATTGATTGGTCCTTAATATGTGTGAAATAGTTGCCATTAGACGTTAGGCAAAAACGAACAACCAATCGTGGTGCATCTACAATTATAATAATTGTTAATTTGTGTTGATCCTCAATATGCATGTAACATTCGCCACTGGACGTTATAGAATCAACAAATTCATTAATCATGTGTTAATGAATGTATCCGATTGAGTTTAACATACTCAACATTGACGTAAACGTGTGTAATGTTTATGCGTATGCGGAAGCGGATGTTTTTCATCAAATTTATACCAACCTCTTTCCGTTCCGATAGCACGTGTTGCTATTGTTTTTTTTTTTTTTTTTTCTGTACACTTATTCATTTTTTTCTGTTTTTTACACTTTTAGTATCATGAATACTTCGGGATGACTTCGATCATAAACAAAATGAAAAAACGAAGCGTTTTTTTTTTTTTTTTGGAGAAGGGTCTGTTTCAATTGGGATGGGTTGTCCTTTAAGTAGATAGTGTTATTCAATGACAGCTTTAACCCAGTTTTGAATTTGCAGGTAAAACTTAAATGGAGAGAAACCATCAACAGCCGAATAAGATCTACATTTACACACAAGTTAAATGATCTGAATCATCAGTTGAGGCCTGATAAGAGTTATTGCCATTCATTGACGATGTAAAACATCATAGCTTTGGTTTTTGTTTGAAAACATTAAAATAGACAAAGGGATATTGTAATCAGCAAAGAAGACCAGCAGTAAAAGATCTGCAAATAAGTCAATTTGACCGAAATCGTAATTCGACTACGTATATGAGCTATTATAGTACAGTGTCAATATGTATATTAAAAGATCCCGTTACTTGGCTTCAATCACATGAGAAAAAAGCAGTCCCATTTTCTGCCGTTGGACTCTTTTTAACACTGTCACATTTGTATTTCATAATTGGTACCATTGAAAATCCGTATTATATATATTTCAATGTTATGTAACCATTTGAAAATTGTAATTTCATAGTTAAACGCGTATTGATTTTAATTTACAAAAAATATTCTTAAAGAATGATCTTTGAACCTCTCCATGTAAAATCAAATTCAAACTTGTCCAAACTTAAAATCTCGCTCCAAAAATTATAAATGGAAAATACGAAATCTTGCTGAGTCAATTAAACACTAAAGACTAAAAACTATATAGTTCACTAAATGAAGCTGAATGATTGATTGATCCCTAAACGTTCAGTCGCAAATATGTCATGCATATTTAGGACTACATGCAAATTAATCAACCATAAACAAACGTTTAAGAAAAATAGATAGACACTTGAAGATGGTACTTTGGAAAGATTTAAGTCAGGAGCCTGTAATTCAGTGGTTGTCGTTTGTTGCTGTATATTATATTTGATTTTCCTTTTTTGTTTTGTACATAAATCAGGCTGTTGGTTTTCTCGTTTGAATTGTTCTACATTTGTAATTTTGGGGCCTAATATAGATTACTGTGCGGTATGGGTTTTGTTCATTGTTGAAGGCCATACGGTGACCTATAGGTGTTAACTTTCGTATGGTCTCTAGTAGAAGGTTGTCTCATTGGCATTTATATCACATCTTCTTATTTTTATATAATATATGCCTACAACAATAAAGTTATACCTCGATATCATAAGATAAGCTAATTACCATTCATCATCTCTTGTATTCCTCTCTATTGCAGACGAAGGCCAAATAAAACAAAATGAATTTGAAGGCAAAAGGCAAAACCCAATAACGGCCATCCATTCAAGTAAATAAAATATCAACTTCTTTTTATATCAAGTCTCATTGCAGCCGTTTTAGGCTGCGTATTGGTTTGCATTTCAAAACTATTTCTGTCTGATTCTTAATTGGAGATCAATCCAATGCACTTATATGGAACGCCACAGCTGTCTTATGTGGAACTCTGATATTACTTTATGTTGTTTTATTATTACTTGATGATACTTTGTCTTTACCTAATATGGTTTTGACATTACGTAATGATGTTTTGATATAACTCAATATGGAATAGTCATTACTTAATGATATTTCGATATTACACGATATGGTATCGTATTGACTTGATATAGTTTTGTCATTACTCAATATGGTTTTGTCATTACTCGATGTGGTTTCACCATTATTTAATGTGGTTGTGTCATTAGTCAATGTGGTTTTAACATTACTTGATGTGAATGTGACTTAACGTTATGTAGTTGTTTCATTACATGATGTGGTTTTGTTATTTCGTAATGATGTTTTGCCTATTCTTTATATGGTTTTAACATTACGCAATGATTTTCAAAATTTGACGATTTTACACTACATGATGTGTTTGTTTCATTATTTGATGTGGTCCTGTCATTCTTTGATTACTTGATGAGGTAAAACCACGTGACCAATTCAGAAAAAATATGTTCTATTTTAAACAGATTTCAATATATCGTTTGTTTAATGTGCTTTGGATGGGTATCGCTATCCATTGAGTTAAAGTTCAAATTAAAGTTCGAGTAGTTGTTCAGAGTTATTTGGTATGAAAAAGGGAACGGCAGATAATAATAAGAAAAAAAGTATTAAAAAGTTTATAGTATTTCGGACATAATTGGGATATCACCAAACCACTTGGTCCTGTTGTTTTTATCCTAAGTTCTCAAACGGAAGCAGTATTTTTTGTAATAAATTTGTAAACTATTCCACGGGACCCTGTGTCTCGCCTGATATTGCTACTGTAAGTGTAAAAGCGTCATGTTGATCGGCTGTACATTTATCTATACATTTATCGGTAAAAAAAAAAAAAAAAATGTTTTCTGTAGATGCTTTTCTTGAAATTGAGGAATAACTCCTATACAAGTTTAAAAACACTTCATGGAGGTTTACAAATTGATCATGTCAAAACAGTTTACATGTAATTCGGTTTTATTTAACTAAAACAAAACTGTATGGTTTTCAACAATGAGCAAAACCCATACCCTATAGTAAGCTATAAAAGGTCCTGAAATGAACTAGAGGCTCTCAAGAGCCTGTGTCGCTCACCTGACTCTACTTTGGTTTTAGAAATCATGTAAAATAGATAAAAATCATAATAGATACCCAAATAATGATTTAGGCCGAATTTGGTTTAATATTGGTCCAGTTATTTAATAAAATATCCTGGTGGCCATCTTGAACAGTAAATCGGCAACAAAGTAGCAACACTTGGTCAGCACCTCATAAGGAACATTCATGCCATGTTTAGTTTTATTCCATTCAGTGGTACTCTTAAAGAAGACATTTGAAGACCGTACTTTGACCTATAATGGTTTACTTTTATAAATTTTGACTTGGATGGAGAGTTGTCTCATTGGCACTCATACCACATCTTCTTATATCATTTTGTATGTATTTCCCATAGGGTCCTATGTTAAACTGAGTCCCCGCTGGCAGCCATCTTGGATGATGGATCAGCTGCAAAGTAACAACACTTGGTCAACACCTCATAAGGAACATTCATGCCATGTTTGGTTCCATTCCATGCAGTGGTTTTCTAAAAGAAGACATTTGTATGTATTTCCCATAGGGTCCTATGTTTAACTAAGTCCCCCTGGCGGCCATCTTGGATGATGGACCGACTGCAAAGTAACAACACTTGGTCAGCACCTCATAAGGAACATTCATGCCATGTTTGGTGTTATTCCATTCAGTGGTTCTCTAAAAGAAGACACTTGTATGTATTTCCATAAGGTCCTATGTTAAACTAAGTCCCCACTAGCGGCCATCTTGGATGATGGATCGGCTGCAAAGAAACAACACTTGGTCAACACCTCATAAGGAACATTCATGCCAAGTTTGGTTCCAACCCATTCAGTGGTTCTCTAAAAGAAGACATTTGTATGTATTTCCCATAGGGTCCTATGTTAAACTGAGTCCCCGTTGGCAGCCATCTCGGATGACTGATTAACTGCAAAGTAATAACACTTGGTCAACACCTCATAAGGAACATTCATGCCAAGTTTGGTTCCAACCCATTCAGTGGTTCTCTAAAAGAAGACACTTGTATGTATTTCCCATAAGGTCCTATGTTAAACTAAGTCCCCACTAGCGGCCATCTTGGATGATGGATCGGCTGCAAAGAAACAACACTTGGTCAACACCTCATAAGGAACATCCATGCCATTTTGGTTCCATTCCATTTAGTGGTTCTCTAAAAGAAGACATTTGTATGTATTTCCCATAGGGTCCTATGTTAAACTTAGTCCCCGCTGGCGGCCATCTTGGATGGTGGATCGACTGCAAAGTAACAACACTTGGTCAGCACCTCATAAGGTACATTAATGCCATGTTTGGTTTCAATCCATTCAGTGGTTCTCTCAAAGAAGACATTTGTATGTATTTCCCATAGGGTCCTATGTTTAACTAAGTCACCCACTGGCGGCCATCTTGGATGATGGATCGGCTGCAAAGTAACAACACTTGGTCAGCACCTCATAAGGAACATTAATGCCATGTTTGGTTTCATTCCATTCACTGGTTCTCTAAAATAAGACATTTGTATGTATTTCCCATAGGGTCCTATGTTAAGTCCCTGCTGTCGGCCATCTTGGATGATGGACAGACTGCAAAGTAACAACACTTGGTCAGCACTTCATAAGAAACATTCATGCCATGTTTGGTTTCATTCCATTCACTGGTTCTCTAAGAGAAGACATTTGTATGTATTTCCAATAGGGTCCTATGTTAAACTAAGTCCCCCGCTGTCGGCCATCTTGGATGATTGACCGACTGCAAAGTAACAACACTTGGTCAGTACCTCATAAGGAACATTCATGCCATGTTTGGTTTCATTCCATTCGGTGGTTCTCTAGAGAAGACATTTGTATGTATTTCCCATAAGGTCCTATGTTAAACTAAGTCCCCAGCTGGCGGCCATTTTGGATGATGGATCGGCTGCAAAGTAACAACACTTGGTCAGCACCTCATAAGGAACTTCATGCCATGTGTGGTTTCATTCCATTCAGTGGTTCTCTAAAAGAAGTCATTTGTATGCATTTCCTTAGGGTCCTATGTTAAACTAAGTCCCCGCTGGCGGCCATCTTGGATGATGGATCGGCTACAAAGTAACAACACTTGGTCAGCACCTCATAAGGAATATTCATGCCATGTTTAATTTCATTCCATTCAGTGGTTCTCTAGAAGAAGTTCAAAATGTAAAAGTTAACGACGACGACGGACGACGGACGCCAAGTGATGAGAAAGCTCACTTGGCCCTTCGGGCCAGGTGAGCTAAAAATGTAAAAAACTAGAAACCTAACGATCTATAGATAGATAGATAGATAGATAGATACTTTAGATCAAAACTAAATACAAGTTCACAGAGAAACAGACAATATAAATACAGATACAATAGTCGAGGTAAACAAATCCAGTATGATGTTCTAAAAGTAATATACATGGCATACATGTTTAGTAACATGTATAATGAAAGGTTAAACTCAATAGAAATAAAAAAATGGAGATGGAGACGCCGACGCCACTATCGACGACGAAATATAGGTTTGTTGTGTCTCACTGCCGCTACATTGATGTCGCAGGCTCGACACAAATCAAAAGACTTGAACTTTATTGTTAACAAATGAAACACTTCAAATCAACTCACACTAAAGTTACAGGGAAACGGGGAGGGGCTCGGACTAAGCGACAAAGCATCAATACTATAAAACAAGAATTCTCCGATTTTTTAGCGTAAATGATCATTTGAACTTATACGAATATCAATCTTTTATTTGTAATCAATTGAATTCCTGATCTACCTCGCACTAATTGAAAAATAAACTTTTCGGAATTTCTGTTTCATATGTGACGACGGACATGTTCCAGTGGTCGTAACCATAAAACAGTTATCTTTTCCTTGAATGTAAACTACCAAATAAAACCAAATCACTGGGTTTGTACTTTCTCGAATAACACGACGGGTGCCTTTCTGGAGCATCCGAGATCACCCCAAAGGATTTATATTACCAGGTCATACCGATCTATTGAAACAGCCAAATGAAACTGTTTTGTATGCCACCGCAACTGAAAGTTGGGGGGCATATTGTTTTCCCCGTCCGTCCGTCCGTCCGTCCGTCCGTCCGTCCGTCTGTCCGTCTCATTATGGGTATATAGTTATTCCGCATAACTCCTCCTACAGTTTGAATCCTAGGAAGTTTTCTCTTTACTGTCTGTTTGTACATATATTGAAGGTGTGCATGTGGTCAGGGTTTTATTTTTATTATCTTTTGCTCTTTTGGGAGATAAATGAACATTTTTGTCATTTTGGGGTATAAGCGGTTAAATGAGTTGAGTGCGGGGCATCACTTTGTCTAGTTTACATTTTTTCTCGTGTTGTGCTGTTACACAACTGTAACAGTCCGATGTAAGGTTAGGATTTAGCGCTCACATACATGTTAAACTCTGCCACGTGCACTTTCTTTATGTACCTGCCCCAAGTCAGGAGCACGAAGTTCAATTGTTGTCGTTGTATAAATGTGTGTCATTTCTTTTTTGTAGATTGTCTATTTATAAATAAGACCGTTTGTTTTTTCGTTTGAATTTTTCACATGTTGCATGGTGGCCTTTTGTAGCTGACTATACGGTGTGTTGAAGGCTGTACGGTTGCCTATATATGATTTCTTACATCCACTGCATTTAAACACTGATGGATAGTTGTCTCATTGTCAATCACACCACATCTAACTTTATTTCAACTTCTATGTTGCGTTTTGTATACTGTAACATTGTTTATCTTTTGTACGCATACCGCGGAGCCCTCTTTTCGGAAGCCCGAGCAAAAGTCCTTGTTCCGCGATAGAAAATTTAATTACGAACTCATATAAGATAGCTCGAATTTCAACTCAAAATCTTAATTAATCTAAATGAGACTTAAATTCGAATCTTACTCAAACTCTACCTCAAAAAATGACTTAAATTTAATGTTGTACAATGTAACTAGAACTCTACCTCATTCAAATGTGACTCAAACTCGATGTCCAACTCGAAACTCAATGCTAACTAAAACTTTAATTCTAATAATGACTTGAATTCGAAATCGAAGACTAACTCAAAGTTTAATTCAAACAGTAACCCGAACTTTAATTTGAACTCTTAATTCGATGGATGGCCACACTCATCCAAGGCACATACAACATGGAAATCTATCTAAAAATAGAACAGGTTTTTCCGAATTGGTCACGTGATTTTACCTCATCAAGTAATGGGATAACCACATCAAAGAATGACAGGACCACATCAAATAATGGAACAAACACATCATGTAGTGTAAAATCCTCAAATTTTGAAACATCATTACGTAATGTTAAAACCAGATAAAGAATAGGCAAATCATCATTACTAAATAACAAAACCACATCATGTAATGAAACAACTACATAACGTTAAGTCACATTCACATCAAGTAATGTTAAAACCACATTGACTAATGACACAACCACATTAAATAATGGTGAAACCACATCGAGTAATGACAAAACCATATTGAGTAATGACAAAACTATATCAAGTCATACGAAACCATATCGTGTAATATCGAAATATCATTAAGTAATGACTATTCCATATTGAGTTATATCAAAACATCATTACGTAATGTCAAAACCATATTAAGTAAAGACAAAGTATCATCAAGTAATAATAAAACAACATAAAGTAATATCAGAGTTCCACACATGTTGTTTATCCTATTTTGGACTCCCTGATTCTAAGGGGTGTGTCTTATACGTCATACCCGATTAACTTTTAATAAATAGGTCACCTTAAAGACCTACAAAGGGTTAATAAGTTCGGGGAACAATAATAACATAAATGGACCACTTTTAATGCACCAGATGTGAATTTCGACAATAAAGTGGTTCTGATGGCATTGTTAATGAAATATTAAAGTATAGCAGTAATGTTAAAATAACTTCATTAACTAAACTGTTTAATTAAATTAAAAAAAAAAAAAAAAAAAAAAAAAAATGGCTATTTATTATCCAGAGCAGTGGAAAAATCATATTTAATCTTATAACATAAGTCTGGTAACAAACTTGACCGGTCAAATTACAGAGGATTTCACTAATAAATAGTATGGCGAAGATTGTCAGTGCCATCTTAAACAACAGGTTGAACTTGTTGATGAGAGATACGTACTTTAATTCACATTTTGGTTTCCGTGAAAACCACAGAACATCTGAAAGTTTATTTATATTAAAACCTTAATAAATAAATATCTTCATAAAATTAAAATAAATTATATGTATGCTTTGTGGATTTTCAAAAAGCTTTCGGCTCAGTGTGGAGAGATGGTTTGCTTTACAAGTTAGCTGATATTGATATAAGGAAATATTTATATAATGCTATCAAAAATATCCTTTCTTAAACAGAAATAGCTCTTAAGATTGACCATAGATATTCAGAATATTTTAAAATACTAAGAGGGGTAAAACAAGGGGATTCCATAAGCCCCACCCTATTTAAATCTTTATTAATGACCTCAGTCCAAACTTTAACACTGAGGAGTGCAGACCCTCAAATTATTAAACTCTAATGTTGGTTCACTTTCATTCGCAGATGACCTTTCTAATTATGTATGAAAGTAAGGAAGTCATACGAAAGAGTCTTCAACAATGAGAAAAAGCCATATCGTATTACAAGCCTTAAAACACCCCGACAAAATAAATCCCTAAAAAAAAACAACCTAACAAACAAAAAACACAAACAAAACCTGAAACGTCTGTTACACCACTTCAACGTTGATAGAATAAATTAATAATGGAGTGGTCATTGAATAACTGAATGATTGATTGGTTGATTAGAAGTAGCATTGATCATGTCATCTCGAACGAGCCTTTTTTGATCAATTTTGTCAATCCTTTGTTTTTATCATTTAAATTATAATAATTATACCTCCCGTTTTCTAAAGAGGACGGTATATAGTGATTTTATTTTTTTGGCACAAGTTATTTTTGGAGTTTCTCTTACCAAAGCATTGACCGTGCCGTCGCTTTATTTAAGGTTACCAATTCTGTTTCCACAACTCCTTCTTATCCCCCTAGAACAATTTCATGACACTCCATCACAATCTTAACCATATAATGTTATTATGCATTTTCTATTTTGCTTTGTTATTAGAATAACAGTTGGGGTTTCCATTACAAAAATAAAAACGTTGCCATTGCTTTTTCATGTTATGGAAGGATGACCATTTTGTTTCCGCAATTCGTACTAGGCCCTTTTACAATTTAATTAAACTTTCTCACAATCTTAGCGGGTAGTTAGATTTGTGGACTTTGCTGCAGTATCTTTAGTTATTATATTTACTATTTGTATTACATGACTCTGTCCTCTCAATTTCCAAGAGGTTATATACCAAACCTAATGAAACTATACAGAAAGTTGCCTATATACGAATTCTACTAGGATTTTCCCGAAGAGTTACTGGAAAATAGAATTATGGTCATTTGTTGTTTCCTCCGACCGGCAGTAAAACCCTTGCCAAAGTAGGGCGTCCGTTTGGCTCTACTTTTGATTTATGAATACGGAGCAACGTCCGGTCAGAATATTCTCTGCACGTTGAGAGCCCTTGCAACAACTATTTGAGGTAGATGGCCTGTTGCGAGAATACATTTCTTTTCCTGTCCAATAAATGCTCATTTACCAGTGGCTTTCCAAATTTCTCGCCCTTTATTCCGTTCGACCACTATAACAGGACCTGTCTATTGTATTTTCTTCAGGAATTTCATAATGACCGACATTACCATTACCATTACCATGGGCAAAAATGATGGGGAGCGCAAGGATATGAAAAATGAAAATGTTCTTTTTCCTTCAATAATTGGAGTGTCTTACCAATTTTAACGCAATTTTGGTATCCACTAAGTTAAGGTAAAGATAAATTTGTTCAATTTGTCAAATTACCATGCAGCTCTGAATTCCAAAAATGTTATGCATAGAACCCTATGGGAAAGCACATTCGTAGAATTTTCTTTAAAATTCTTAGAACGTAATACAATTTTATAGGTTTGTAAATTGTAAGTAATGTGAAATGTATTGATAACAGTACACCATTGCCATGGAAAAAAGGGAGAAATACAAAAAATATGTTCCAACTGTACCAAACCTTACACAAATGTACAGTAAAAGTTGTTAAATTACAAAATGGCAGGTGTTTATATGAAAACTACAAGAAATTCCAAATTACTCGTAATTGTCATTCTAGGTCTTCTCCTGTATTCCTTCTTTAACATGAAAGCTCTCATTGCTGTTCTTTATCTCAAAGTCACACTATGATTTCAAGATTTAATCAAATCTCTCAACACCCAGTTACATGTAGTTCAAGACAACATGTCCTTAGCACCGCTTTGAACAGAAATATTTGCTAGATCTCAATCAGACTACGTCTGTATAAAGATAAGAAGATGTGGTATGATTGCCAATTGGGCAACTCTCCACAAGAGAACAAATGACATAGAAAGTAACAAATATGGGTCATTGTACGACCTTTAACAATGAGCAAAACCCATACCGCATTGATGAACACAGCTTTGTGGCAATATCAACAAATCATACATTTCCCTGGCCAAAAATATTAGGAAATACTGTAATGAATTGTCAAACGATCTCATTGTAAAGTACTACAGATCAATACAAACAGATATACGACCACTGTACACCTGAATGTATTTCTTGGATAACTCAGCAAGACATTGCGTATGTGAATGTGTTTTACAAGGATGACCTTGAGAGATCATCCGTAGTAATGTTATGGCAAATTATGGGTTTGCAGCATCAGCATTCAAAGGTTACCAGTTGGACGGCAAACGATTTGATGGCTTCTAAGATCACGACATTGGTTATGTGACAAAAGGTCATAGGTTACGGTTTCTTTTGTAAACGTGGGTTCCACTAATGACAGGACCGATGACAGGACCAAATGAAAATGCTAATAACTTTTTATTTCTCAAAGGATTTATCTCAGATATGCATGCCTCGTGTTTTTTTTACTCGTATCATCTTATTTTACTCGTACATAAATAAAACTTTAAGTGTTCAAATCTTGAGTAAAAGGTTCATTATTCTTCAAAGTTATTGCTAAAAGTGTTGTTAAAGTATTATAAACTGACAAGTAAAGTGGAAAAAATTCTGAAATCTGTGTAAGTCCACAGAAAATCCAAAATTATTTCTTAAAACAGTATGATAACATATGGAGGGTATAACATATGAAGTAAAATCATTTTTGATTCATATTTTGTTATAATAGACCCCAAATTTACCGGACACGCATTTGTGTCAGGCGTATTCTAGGCGAAGTGGTGATCGAAGGAAATAACTCCAAACACGAAACATAGGAAATTGCAAGTTCACAACAGTATATTCGAGTAAAAGTAATGATTGTAATTATATTTCGGCACTTTCGTAAATAGATATAAGAAGATGTGGTATGAGTGTCAATGAGACAACTCTCCATCCAAGTCAAAATTTATAAAAGTAAACCAATATAGGTCTAAGTACGGTCTTCAACACGGAGTCTTGGCTCACACCGAATAGCAAGCCATAAAGGGCCCCAAAATTACTAGTGTAAAACCATTCAAACGGGAAAACCAACGGTCTAATCTATATCAAAACAAGAAACGAGAAACACTTATGATCCACATCAACAAACGACAACTACTGAACATCCGATTCCTGACTTAGAACAGGTGCAAACAATTGCAGCGGGTTTAAACGTTTTAATGGTACCAAACCTTCACCCTTATCTGAAACAATAGTGTAACATCACAACATAGAAAGACACACTATAAAATATCGATTGAAATGGCTTAACTCAATCAAAAGACATATGAACACCAGTGAACATACACTGAACAAATAAATTTGATCTATGATACAATGTAAATACAAAATAAATAAACTAAGGAAGAATAATAAAAGTAACATATTATACCGCTGTGAAATGTTAAACAATTTAAGAAAAACAATATGCTTGAACAAAATATCAGCCATTTGCAATAACTTTTAACACAGGTATATCTATTCCATATTTCATGTTCCTTCACGTTCATTACATTGAAATAGTCATGGAAAGGTTGAATATTGCATATTTTCAAGTAATTACAATTTTGAGTTTTTAAAACTTCCTGATAAGAAGAAAATTATTGATAAATTACCTATTCATGAAACTTGGAACTTATAAATTGCTTTCTACTCATAAACACCCTTTTAATAGATGGAATAATACCTTGCAGTCCTTGCTTCACTTTCTTAGTATAACTAATCTTCATTTTCTTAGATACATGCAGCATACATGTATGAAAATAAACCCAATGTTGTATTAATTTAGACTTCAATTAAATAAATTTATATTAAAAAGTATTTAAAATAGAAAGTTTTACTCTCATGCACTAAAAACTTTGCATCAGTATTGAGGTTTAACAAAGATAATTAGGTTGAAGAACTTGTAGATTATTTCACTTTGTTTGCTGAACATAAAAAAACAACAAAAAACATAGTGACATTCATACATTCTAACACAGAATCAATTGTGAAAAATATTTATCATCTAGAGACAATTTAATTTTAAAGATGCGAGGCTTGCCGAGCAACATACATATTTAAAATTGCACTGTCAAGAGTGTAGAAATGACGTATTAATTGAGATCCTGTAGGGGAATGTTTCTTTTAGATTCTCAAACAGTACATGCATGACATGTTTGTTAGCAATCTGTCTTTATTTTTCAATGATCTGCAAAGAGATGGGTTCTTATGTGACATCGATGATCTCGTCAGTCATTGCTATTGGTAGCCTTTTATGTTGAAATAATAGCAAATTTAGAGGTAAGCAACAACCTTTCAGGAGCGGATCCAGGATTATTGAAAGGTGGTGGGGTATATTCCATATAACAGAAAAATTTCGTCGATTTCACGCTGAAAATGATGTATTTTCCAATCGGGGACAACACGCACACCGGTTTATTTGTGAGAACACTGCAGGACCAACGCAGCACCTTCTAGCAAACAACAACAGAAAGGTTTATTATCCAGCTCTGTTGTTGATTCATTAGCATAACTCGCGTTACAATAGAACATAACTTTCCATTACAATAAAATACAATACTGAAAAACTGAAAATGTAGACATTACATGCTTCAAAATTGTAAACATTGGTATTGAATGGATAAAAGATTATTTGCAGTGGTCAGAATGTGTATTATACCTCTGAGTCATCATGCATTAAGATTAAACACTATATAAGTACTAGTTCTGCTGAATTAAGAGACAAATCCAAATCCAGAAATAGATTTAAAACATTATCAACAATGCAAAGAAAACTGAGCGAAAAGCTGAAAAGCATTATGATATCATACAGTTCGCATTATTTCTGTCAATAGATATTTGTGAAATTTTTCTTCAATTTGAATTCAAAAGTACTACAAAAACGTTGAGTTTCAACAAATGGAACGAGTCCTTTATTTAAATTGTTGATTGAATAATGAATGAAGTTAAGGTGATCAGTAGAGTTTGAATATGCTTTTAAGAAATAATAAAGTGCTATGTGTCATAAAATCTACTTCTTCTGCTTTTAGTTTGATCTAAATTCTTATTTAACTGTTCTAAGAGACAAAGGCAAATGGAAAAACAAAACAAAACAAAGCTGACTTGAATGCAGTAAATTCAGAAATTATTGCGTATATTTGTTATTGGCATTTTGAAGAATGGACAAAATGTGAGATTAATGATTGCAATTTCAGGAAAAGCTTTATAGTGCATGTATAAGATATCTATAAAAGCCATAAAGAGACACATAAAACATAAAATGAATCGGTGATCTCGGATTGACATTTCGTGATATCGGATTGACAATCAGTGATATCGGATACCCAATCCGTGATCTCAGATTCCCAATCCGTGATCTCGGATTCCCAATCAGTGATGTCGGATTGATAATTCGTTATCTCGGATTGATAATCGTTATCTCAAATTCCCAATACGTGATATCGGATTAACAATTCGTGATCTCGGATTGACAATCAGTGATATCGGATACCAAATCCATGATATCGGATTCCCAATCAGTGATGTCGGATTGATAATCCGTTATCTCGGATTGATAATCGTTATCTCGGATTCCCAATACGTGATATCGGATTAATAATCTGTTTTCTCGGATTAAAATTCATTATCTTGGATTGACAATCAGTGATCTCAGATTCCCAATCCGTTATCTCGGATTCCCAATCCGTGATGTCGGATTGATAATCCGTTATTTCGGATTGACAATCGTTATCTCGGATTCCCAATCCGTGATATCGGATTAATAGTCCGTTATATCGAATTTCCAATCAGTGATCTCAGATTAATAATCTGTTATCTAGGTTTGAGAATCCGTTATCTTGGATTGAGAACCCGTTATCACGGATTAATAATCTGTTATCTCGGCAACACTCAAAAACAAGTTGATAGATTTTTCTTTAATTTTCATGATGGATACACCTTTTCATGCTGATAATTCTTGCACTTTAAACCCAATCCGAGATTACGGATCATTAATCCAAGATCACGGATTGTCTATCCGAGATAACGGATTATCAATCCGAGGTCATGCATTATCAATCCGAGATCATGGATTGGGAATCCGAAATAATGGATTAATATTCCGAGATCACGGATTAGGAATCCGAGATAACGGATTATTAATCCGAAATCACCGATCGGGAATCCGATATCACGGATTTGGAATCCCAGATAACGGATTGTCAATCCGAGATAACGTATTATCATTCGGAGATCACGGATTATTTATCCGAGATAACGGATTGGGAGTCCGAGATCACGGATAAATTTTGTTTTTTATGTGTCCCTTTATGGCTTCCGTAGATATCTGAATATGAGTTTATTATTATTATTGTTATTATTGTGATAATCACTATGTCGCATTATTTGCATTAATAAAATGTCACAATAATTTCTGAACTTGAAGTATTTTGTTAAGCAAACTCTGCGCTCTTGATTTTTTGGTCTAAAAGTGGTTGATACACTGGCAATTTTGCTAACTTTTACCGAAAATCTTTATTTTAGGTCAAAAACAAAAATAGATTTTACCATTTCAGAAAAAGGTGCATACAAATATGCATGTGCCAAATATCTGAATGCGAGTTTGTATTCGCATTAATAAAACCATCAATAATTTTGAATTTACAGTACATTGTTAATGGCCCAAAATATTAACTGAAATCAGTACATAAATATTTTAAATTAGGAAATTAGATGTAGTGGTTACTCTAGATTCAGAAAAATATTTAAAAAGAGACAAAAAGACATGACTTAGCCGCTTGACTATGTATAAAGAGTCCCATTACTTTACCTTAAAGGTGCTGCTCTATACTTAGAAAAGAAAGATGTTGGGAACTTAGCCAGAGCGAGCAGAATTTTGAGACATAGGAACAAAAGATTATACGCGGGGCCACTATATATATGTTACACTCAGAAACGTGTCCATCCCTCCAAACGTTTCCGATCCTTCAAACGTGTCCATATGACGTCACTGAACACCCAAACATGCCTAGTTGATGAAAGACGCCAAAACATATCGATACCTTTTATAAAAGTATGTCCATATTTCAAAAACGCCCAAATGTGTTAACCTTAATAAAAAGTGTTTCGTTATAATAAATGTTGCTTACAATAAAATCCAGTCGAGATTATAACAGGGACCTGAGACCTAAAATGCAGAGAAAAACAATTCTTGATAATGCTCTTCCTTGGTTTTATTTTTAAAGAGTACTGTTTTGTTGTTGTAAAACGGGCAGTAGAAAAGAACCCAGGGTTCCACGAATTAAAGCAAAATGGGCACATACTGTCAAATAAAAAGTGCGGTGCTGCCAAATTCGAAAATAACAAAGACAGAACACTGTATCAGATAGTTTGTATGAATTCTTTTTTATCTCAGTTATACCATGTACGTTTTCCACAGCTCGGCTTTCACAACACATATTGATTATTATTTTGTTTGTTCATTGAATTTAAAAATCGTACATCTAAAACAGCCTCAGTTCACATTTTGGACCTCTGACTATCAATTCAAATTTTACGAAGTCTCCATTTTGAAGTTTCTTCTTTGGACTCCACACCGTTTTTAATCTAAGAGATTGTGGCAAAATGCATCTGCATTGGACACGTTTTGGGGATGGACACGTTTTAGAGTGTTACATATATATATATATTAACTCTATCACCTAGCTCAGCAGGAGGCATATTCCTTTTCGTGCAAACAATAAACAGTCGATCATTTAAAAACATTGAATTGAATTTACATCAATAATTTCAAAGACAAAACCCAAGTTCTACATTTCGACCTCGTGCCTTTCTTATAGACTGTCAACTTAAAAATGACCCTAACATTGTTATGTACATTAAGTCATACTTTCAATTTTAAGCATAAAAGACGGTAATGACAGAACATGCAGTATAATACATCTGATAGCACATAGCCGAGAGGGTGACGGAGCAAATCGTTACCCCATGACAAAACATTGTGAAACTCGTCTTCGCCGCGGTTAACATTTTTTTGGGGTTACAACCTGCTCTATCACCAGTTCAGTTATGTGTTATTTATATAATATATCACACTTTGGTCGCAAAACATCTACATTTAAATAATCAAATTGTTTGTACTGTCAATGTTATAGCAAGTATTCAACAAAATATATATGATCTTCATTAAAACTATTTCCTATAACAAAAGTTACTTATGTGAGCGTCTTTTGTCGTTGGGTTGTTGTCTCATTGGCGTAAACCATATCAAAGTCTTGTAAGAATAAAACAAATGGTGGACAACTACACATGGGTATATTGTTATCTACATATAATTGAAGTTCTTTCTTTTCTAGTTGCCGTAACAATTAAATACGAAAATTGATTTGCCGCGGTCCTCCTATGACTCCTCATTTTATAACAAGTGGACCTAGTGGGCTTCTTTTCAAAAGGCAACTTGGGTATCAACTCCACTCTTCTTTTTCTTTTGGTGTTTAAGATTTTAGTAAATTACCTTAATTTTTGTACTGATTGAATTAATAACTACTCGTATCCATACACTTAAGTCGTTTATATGTACTGCCGTTGATACATTCTAGAACGTATAAACAGCTGGTGATGTGAATCGTATGGATAAGAAAAAGTACACATTGAATTGGCAAAATGTTAAATGTCACAGAAAATTACAAAAAATCTTAACACCTCCCATCCCCCACCCTTCCAAAGAGAAAAAGGGTATTATCAATTCCTATGTTTAATCACCCCATATCATATATACAGTTTCAATGCATTACTACTTGCAATAAAATGGTCTGTCAAGTTCATAATATTCTGTATGTGCCTGTCCTAAGTCAGGAGTTTGTAATACGTCGGTTGCTGTCTCCTGTCATATTTTTATTCTTCGTTTATTGACTTAGCATAATTCAGTCTGTTGGTTTTCTCGTTTAAATTTTATAACATTTTGTAAAGTCGGGCCTTTTAAGTAAACTCTGACTAAACGGTATGGATTTTGCTCATTATCGAAGGATACCTATAGTTGTTTCGATTCATGTCAATAAATCTCTGGTCGATAGTTCTTTCATTTGCCATCATACCACATCTACTTATCTTTTATATTAACTAATAAGGGTGGTAGATATAATAATGTGCCAGAGTATGGTTACATATTTTCGATTGGACAGTTTCCTGTGCCTGGTTGTTCAAAGACTCGATCAAGTTACCAACTTGATAATCCTGTACATTGAATAACTGTTTATCAAACTGCATAATATCCATCGGATAAATTGTGTTGTTCAAAAGTCGGGATAATGATTGGCCAGATATCCACTGGACAAATTAATATCCAGCGGATAATTCCCAGAAATAGTGTTCTCCTACACAGCCGCTTTAATGCCGGTAAAAGTATCTTTTGAAACCCGAAGAAACTTGCAAGCAATTTCAGATCATCTTACAAAGTCGAATTTTCTGAAATGTTGATATTTTATATTTTGGTATGGTAAATACTGTGAAAGTACTTTTGTTCGTGGGAACCAATTTTCGTGGTTTTCGTGGATGACTTTATCCACGAATTTAAGTGTCCAACGAAATAAAACAACCGTTGTCAAAATCAAGACATGGAAATATCCCCATGTAGGTTTGACTGATATGATCTAGAGAATATATTGAACTTCGCCAAATCTGAGAATACTATTATAGTAGTCACAGGGCAAATGCACTATGAACTACAACTGCAGGCAGTATGGAACGCCACAGCTGTCTTATGTGGAACTCTGATATTACTTTATGTTGTTTTATTATTACTTGATGATATTTTGTCTTTACTTAATATGGTTTTGACATTACGTAATGATGTTTTGATATAACTCAATATGGAATAGTCATTACTTAATGATATTTCGATATTACACGATATGGTTTCGTATTGACTTGATATAGTTTCGTCATTACTCAATATCGGTTTGTCATTACTCGATGTGGTTTCACCATTATTTAATGTGGTTGTGTCATTAGTCAATGTGGTTTAAACATTACTTGATGTGAATGTGACTTAACGTTATGTAGTTGTTTCATTACATGATGTGGTTTTGTTATTTTGTAATGATGATTTGCCTATTCTTTATATGGTTTTAACATTACGTAATGATGTTTCAAAATTTGACGATTTTACACTACATGATGTGTTTGTTCCATTATTTGATGTGGTCCTGTCATTCTTTAATGTGGTTATCCCATTACTTGATGAGGTAAAATCACGTGACCAATTCGGAAAAACCTGTTCTATTTTTAGATAGATTTCCATGTTGTATATGCCTTGGATGAGTGTGGCCATCCATCGAATTAGAGTTCAAATTAAAGTTCGGGTTACTGTTTGAGTTAAACTTTGAGTTAGTCTTCGATTTCGAATTCAAGTCATTATTAGAATTAAAGTTTTAGTTAGCATTGAGTTTCGAGTTGGACATCGAGTTTGAGTCACATTTAACTGAGGTAGAGTTCTAGTTACAACATTAAATTTGAGTCATTTTTGAGGTAGAGTTTGAGTAAGATTCGAATTTAAGTCTCATTTAGATTAATTAAGATTTTGAGTTGAAATTCGAGCTATCTTATATGAGTTCGTAATTAAATTTTCTATCGCGGTACAAGGACTATTGCTCGGGCTTCCGAAAAGAGGGCTCCGGGTATGCGTACAAAAGATAAATAATGTTACAGTATACAAAACGCAACATAGAAGTTGAAATAAAGTTAGATTTGGTGTGATTGACAATGAGACAACTATCCATCAGAGTTTAAATGCAGTGGATGTAAGAAATCATATATAGGCAACCGTACAGCCTTCAACACACCGTATAGTCAGCTACAAAAGGCCACCATGCAACATGTGAAAAATTCAAACGAAAAACAAACGGTCTTATTTATAAATAAACAATCTACAAAATGAAATGACACACATTTATACAACGACAACAATTGAACTTCATGCTCCTGACTTGGGGCAGGTACATAAAGAAAGTGCACGTGGCGGAGTTTAACATGTATGTGAGCGCTAAATCCTAACCTTACAGTTGTGTAACAGCACAACACGAGAAAAAATGTGAACTAGACAAAGTGATGCCCCGCACTCAACTCATTTAACCGCTTATACCCCAAAATGACAAAAATGTTCATTTATCTCCCAAAAGAGCAAAGATAATAAAAATAAAACCCTGACCACATGCACACCTTCAATATATGTACAAACAGACAGTAAAGAAAACTTCCTAGGATTCAAACTGTAGGAGGAGTTATGCGGAATAACTATATACCCATAATGGGACGGACAGACGGACGGACGGACGGACGGACAGGGTAAAACAATATGCCCCAACTTTCAGTTGCGGTGACATACAAAACAGTTTCATTTGGCTGTTTCAATAGATCGGTATGACTGGGTAATATAAATCCATCAGGGTGATCTCGGATGCTCCAGAAAGGCACCCGTCGTGTTATTCGAGAAAGTACAAACCTAGTGATTTGGTTTTATTTGGTAGTTTACATTCAAGGAAAAGATGACTGTTTTATGGTTACGACCACTGGAACATGTCCGTCGTCACATATGAAACAGATATTCCAAAAGTTTATTTTTCAATTAGTGCGAGGTAGATCAGGAATTCAATTGATTACATATAAAGATTGATATTCGTTTAAGTTCAAATGATCATTTACGCTAAAAAAAATCGGAGAATTCTTGTTTTATAGTATTGATGCTTTGTCGCTTAGTCCGTGCCCCTCCCCGTTTCCCTGTAACTTTAGTGTGAGTTGATTTGAAGTGTTTCATTTGTTAACAATAAAGTTCAAGTCTTTTGATTTGTGTCGAGCCTGCGACATCAATGTAGCGGCAGTGAGACACAACAAACCTATATTTCGTCGTATATAGTGGCGTCGGCGTCTGCATCTCCATTTTTTTATTTCTATTGAGTTTAACCTTTCATTATACATGTTACTAAACATGTATGCCATGTATATTACTTTTAGAACATCATACTGGATTTGGTTACCTCGACTATTGTATCTTCTATCTATCTATCTATCTATCTATCTATCTATCTATCTATCTATCTATCTATCTATCTATCTATCTATCTATCTATCTATCTATCTATCTATCTATCTATCTATCTATCTATCTATCTATCTATCTATCTATCTATCTATCTATCTATCTATCTATCTATCTATCTATCTATCTATCTATCTATCTATCTATCTATCTATCTATCTATCTATCTATCTATCTATCTATCTATCTATCTATCTATCTATCTATCTATCTATCTATCTATCTATCTCTATCTATCTATCTATCTATCTATCTATCTATCTATCTATCTATCTATCTATCTATCTATCTATCTATCTATCTATCTATCTATCTATCTATCTATCTATCTATCTATCTATCTATCTATCTATCTATCTATCTATCTATCTATCTATCTATCTATCTATCTATCTATCTATCTATCTATCTATCTATCTATCTATCTATCTATCTATCTATCTATCTATCTATCTATCTATCTATCTATCTATCTATCTATCTATCTATCTATCTATCTATCTATCTATCTATCTATCTATCTATCTATCTATCTCTATCTATCTATCTATCTATCTATCTATCTATCTATCTATCTATCTATCTATCTATCTATCTATCTATCTATCTATCTATCTATCTATCTATCTATCTATCTATCTATCTATCTATCTATCTATCTATCTATCTATCTATCTATCTATCTATCTATCTATCTCTATCTATCTATCTATCTATCTATCTATCTATCTATCTATCTATCTATCTATCTATCTATCTATCTATCTATCTATCTATCTATCTATCTATCTATCTATCTATCTATCTATCTATCTATCTATCTATCTATCTATCTATCTATCTATCTATCTATCTATCTATCTATCTATCTATCTATCTATCTATCTATCTATCTATCTATCTATCTATCTATCTATCTATCTATCTATCTATCTATCTATCTATCTATCTATCTATCTATCTATCTATCTATCTATCTATCTATCTATCTATCTATCTATCTATCTATCTATCTATCTATCTATCTATCTATCTATCTATCTATCTATCTATCTATCTCTATCTATCTATCTATCTATCTATCTATCTATCTATCTATCTATCTATCTATCTATCTATCTATCTATCTATCTATCTATCTATCTATCTATCTATCTATCTATCTATCTATCTATCTATCTATCTATCTATCTATCTATCTATCTATCTATCTATCTATCTATCTATCTATCTATCTATCTATATCTATCTATCTATCTATCTATCTATAGATCGTTAGGTTTCTAGTTTTTACATTTTCATTTCGGGACCTATAGCTTACTATAGGGTATGGGTTTTGCTCATTGTTGAAAACCATACAGTTTTGTTTTAGTTAAATAAAACCGAATTACATGTAAACTGTTTTGACATGATAAATTTGTAAACCTCCATGAAGTGTTTTAAAACTTGTATAGGAGTTATTCCTCAATTTCAAGAAAAAGCATCTACAGAAAAACATTTTTTTTTTTTTACCGATAAATGTATAGATAAATGTACAGCCGATCAACATGACGCTTTTACACTTACAGCAGCAATATCAGGCGAGACACAGGGTTCCGTGGAATATTTTACAAATTTATTAAAAAAAATACTCCTTCCGTTTGAGAACTTAAGGACCAAGTGGTTTGGGGATATCCCAATTATGTCCGAAATACTATAAACTTTTAAATACTTTTTTCTTATTATTATCTGCCGTTCCCTTTTCATACCAAATAACTCTGAACAACCACTGAACTTTAATTTGAACTTTAACTCAATGGATAGCGATACCCATCCAAAGCACATTAAACAAACGATATATTGAAATCTGTTTAAAAATAGAACATATTTTTTCCGAATTGGTCACGTGGTTTTACCTCATCAAGTAATGGGATAACCACATCAAAGAATGACAGGACCACATCAAATAATGAAACAAACACATCATGTAGTGTAAAATCGTCAAATTTTGAAACATCAATGCGTAATGTTAAAACCATATAAAGAATAGGCAAATCATCATTACTAAATAACAAAACCACATCATGTAATGAAACAACTACATAACGTTAAGTCACATTCACATCAAGTAATGTTAAAAACTACATTGACTAATGACACAACCACATTAAATAATGGTGAAACCACATCGAGTAATGACAAAACCATATTGAGTAATGACAAAACTATATCGAGTCAATACGAAACCATATCGTGTAATATCGAAATATCATTAAGTAATGACTATTCCATATTGAGTTATATCAAAACATCATTACGTAATGTCAAAACCATATTAAGTAAAGACAAAATATCATCAAGTAATAATAAAACAACATAAAGTTATATCAGAGTTCCACATAAGACAGCTGTGGCGTTCCATAAGGCAGGATTAGACCCATTTAATCTTTAAAACCTAAACTGTACATTTTTTATCTTTTAAATCACATAAAACAATATGTTGATCAATGAAAGTGTGATTTCCGGTATTGATATGCTATGATAAAGTGTTCATTTTATATCCTCATGACTCTCGTTCATACAAGAAATAAAAATTTCATGCTGGGCTTGCTTTTGATAAAAATTATTTTACAATTCAAGATACGTTTATAGCATCTGTTTATGTAATTGTTTCCTGTAGGTGACATGTTTATGACCTAATTAACACATTTGGTGGTCTTTAATCTGTTGATCACTCTATCTCAGGTTAATTAGTGTGATCACTACGATTTAGACAGGTCAATGTTTACTTTGCATTTCCTTCAAAGTTTTAATTTGTAACCTTCGTTTCTAATGGCTTCAATTTTTCGTTTTTTTTTATAGAAAACTAAAATCCACGAATTTAAAAACCCACGAACATGTAAATGTTGCTCAAACCACGAAAATTGATACCCACGAATTAAAGTACTTTCACAGTAGGTATTGTGATGTCATTTTATGGGTTTTAGTTTTCAGTTTGTTTTCCTTTTTATTTTGGGAGGGTGTTTTGTGTTGTTATATAAGTTACAATGACTCACAACTTGATCTGTTTTCAATATTTCCCAAGAATGACGAAATCATTAAAAACTGGAATATGCATTATGATTTTAACAACATTGCATTAAATGTTATGTATCTTCGAAGGTTAGTTATTGTCTGGTGTAAAATTCATTAAGCATACAGTTTTATTAGTTCATCGCATTTTTCTTTTAAAGGACAATACATCGAGACTTACTAGAACAAATGATATTCTGCTTTTATTTGTAATGTATTTTAAAAAGCATGAAAAGGCTATACTTTTGTTTATACTATGCATTTACTACGTTTTAACCTAAATAGAATGGTCATCAGGAGATTTTAAAAAATAGGCAAGCATATGTACGTTTTTTTTTTGTGTTTGTGGGTTGCTGATTCCACAAATTTCTTGCCAGGTATACACAGAGGAAGTACGTGTCTTCATACATTTAATTATACACTGTTTGTGCACGGCCATTTATTGCATATATTTTCCGTATTTTCGTACATGTAAGAAATGATTGATCTCTGGAATGCTGAAATAATCTGTTTTTTGGTTAAGGTTGCATATAAGAAATCTTTGGTACACTCAAAAGGCCTAGGGACAGGGAGAAGAGGTAGGACACCTATGTTTTGTTACAGAGGTGCATTCGAAAAAATATCACCAGTCATACATTGATTTTGTCTAAAAACCCAACCTCTTTGTACGGCTGACATGTAAATGTGTTCCTATTCATATTTACTGCTGATGACAAAACTCTGAGTGCAACAATTGAAGATTAACACTTTAATTTCACCACAGGAATAGATTTATTAAATATTCATAAACTAAGATATTTTGACCCATTGAAATAGTATTTAATAAATTTGCAACCCATTGACATTTGAAATGTTCATTCATTCATATATTAAACATCCTGAAACGGACATCAGTATATATACAAATGTATAACTTATTTATAGGAAGTGACCCCCGTGCTTGCAACAAAACTCATTACGCGGGGCACACATTGTAGTTGCTGACAATTTAGTTAGAAATGGAACGGATATAAGGCCATACGAATACAGTACAACATTACCCATTAGAACACGCAAACAAGATATCAATTGATTTCATTCTATCCAATGAGATGGGACCTACAATAAACAGTCATCTAATGATGATCCTACAAAATATTTTAAGGAAATCATATCCAAAGGCCATTGTATGTTTCAAACATTTCTACAACAACAGTTACTGTTACCAATCGACCAAATTTCTTCTTCATGTTGGCGTCAACTAGAACAAGGGTTTGACCATTTGGTCTTACGACCTATTTCAGAAAGTCACGTAACACGTACTATGCATACTAAGGCTACACGGAGGAGAATGGATGTGATCCACACATCAGACTATGAATCATATATATACAGATTGCATGACCTTTTCCATGTCTGCCCGGTATCATTCCCAGACCCCATATCAGACCTCGACTACCCAGGCCTATATGGAAAATGACATGTATTGATCTTTTCTATAGTATGCTATCGATGAACGAACACACCCAAGCTGATAACCCTATATTAGCCCGACCACGTGACATCACATATGGCTGTTATGAGTTATCAGCCTGAGTGTGAATTTATGGCTAGATTACTTCCGCTCGTTACACATTTGCTTACACAATCATAAGAATGCTATGTATATGATTAATATAAATAAATCATCTGATACTGAATGTATAATAATACGATGATAGTGTAGTAACGATAAAACAATTAAATGAAGGTTACGTTATAGTCATTGACATATAGGCAAGTCGGTATATGTCATTTAATCTGCACGGCTCGGTGACCATACTTGACCAGAACGACGTAGGAGTTCTGGTTAATGGGTCATTCCGATCGTGCAGTTTAAACGATATATACTGATTTGATTGGTCAATAACTGTTTTAACACATGACGCCATCAATTTCATGTACAAGAATTGTGGACACTTTTGAGGAGATAACTCAAATTAAGAAATAATTCTTTTGAACTGGGTTTCTAATCTCCTTGACTCATCGGGTGTCCAGTTCGCAAGATAAGACAACTCTCGATAGGTGTCGCGATGGTCTATATATGATCATATATGTGTTAATTGATTAGTCAATGGGAATCGTTTAACATGTTAAATATCAGCAAGTATTTGTATAGTTTTAAATCCTTGCTATCAGCAAGACACATGGTTTTAAAGGGAAAGAAAATTGATAGGGCGGTAGTAGAAAGAATTCACGACTTACTGTGTCCAAAAAGTTCATAGTTAAATATTCATTTGTCATAATTACAAATCTGTCTTTCAAGAGAATCTTCTTAGTCCTTCTTGATTATAATAAAACTTTTTTCTGTAAAAAAAAGCTATTTACTGTCTGTTTTATACGCCTCTCTGAAACCGTATACGATTGACTTTACAATGTTCTGAGGTCAAAAGTAAAAGTAATTTTCACAGTCCTGAGTTGCAAGTAAATGGCACAAAGTCATACAATTGATAGGACAAAAATTCACAATTAAATAGTAAAACTGTTTACTATCGTTTGAATATACAAGAGAAGCTTGAATTACTGAAGTACTTTTAACAGCTTGGTATATTAGGGGACGACCATTTGATATTCTGGGGGGGGCAGGAGGATTTTGAAAATAAATAACTCAGCCTTGATAATCACAAACATAAATGGTTTGTTCTGTGGTAGTTTGAAAATAAATTACCTGAATTGCAATGTATTGAAAATAAATAACTCAGCAGGTCTAATCGAAAGTATGAGATGGCACCAGATTCTTCATAAATTCATCTTTTTTCCAAAAAAAAAAAAAAAATCGGGAAACACTTTCCATATCTTTAATAATAAAAGTATAAATATTATTTAAATATACTTGAAATGTCAGAAAATTGGTTTCATTTAACTTGAGGTTAATTGTCTCAGGAACACTTACCTCACTTTTATTAAATCAGGGCCGTTACTACATTGAGACAAATGCCTCATGTAGGAAATTTCAAAACCAAACGCTTGTCTCCATATCAAATTGTGTTCACCGTGAGTGCCTTGCAAGAAGCAAATTCTGTTCTCCTCAGACGTAGCCCCTGATTTTTCGGGATCAATGTTTCTTATTTATTTGTCTTTTGTTCATTGATTGCCCTTCTGTATTCTGTTAGTGTTGCATTCATTTTGTAATTTAGCAATTTTATTATTAACTTGATCATGAGTTTAAAAAACACAGCAGCCACAGACCTAACTATGTGAATTACATTTTGCTTTTCATGCATATTTGTCTTTTGATGTTGTCCCTAGAAACTTAAGTCTTACACTGAATCTATAACGTGATTTTGCTTTGAGACCAAAATATTGTCCAAAAATTTTTAAAACAGGACTTGCATTTTCAGTTTAAGAAAGTGTCTGAGGAACACCCAGAAAGCATGATTTTGCATCATTTGTTCTATAGCTTCTTGGGACTTTAGCGGTTCAAAAACCCTTCAAAAAAAATTTTGTTTGCCAATACTTTTAAAAGAGCCTTAGTTGCAACCAAACTTTATTACTGTGTATGTATGCAATACATGTATATGCATTGGGGAATATAGAAGATTCATTTCTGCAGAGGATAGTAATTAATTCTGATTAAATGGTACATAATGACTTGACTATACATGTATTATTTATAATAAACAAATAATTTATAAAAATTGTATGTTTTCGAATATTATAAATATAGTTGTGAAAATAAATAATCAGTCCCTTGCTTTAATGAAAATGAAAAATCTTGCTTCAATAGTGCAGAAAATAGATAATCTGTCCTCTTAGTTTACAAAAATAACCGATCCAAAACAAATCCTCCTGCCCCCCACCACACCCCCACCCAAGACCCCAGAATATCAAATGGTCGTCCCCTTAGAATTGATAAATGAAGACTAATCAAATTTATTTATTTTTACAAAGTTGTTTTTTCTTATAATGTTCAAGAAAATACAAATTATTGCTTTCTCAAGCAAGTTTAAAAGCAATTCATATTGATGAAGATAACACATGTTTTCATATAGATTAACCGGCAAAATCGGTAAATAAGTTCCTGAAAAAGCATTATAGGTTTGCTATATACAACTTTTATACAGCCATTGAATGAGGGTACTTTTAATTTAATTTTAGGCATAAACAAAACATGTATAATCACATTATCACATTGTAATCACATAGCCCGGTAAGTAGAAAGGCAAAATAGATTTTCAAAATATTTAATATATACTCATGTGGGACAGTCATTTTATATAGACACCAATAGGAGGCAAATTGGGACTTAACTGTGAAAAAAATGGCATAGGATAGCATATTTTCGGTATCAAAATATGTAGCCTAACCTTAAACAAACACTGCATGAGATTCAAAAAGGGAGGGTTGAGATCTACAAAAGTTAGTTTAACCGGACCACATTTCCATATACATGTACTAGTACCGGTCCAAATTTGGGAACCTCGTAAGTAGTTGTCGTATGTCATATCATATTTGTTTTCGTTATTTGGAGAATATTTGTGTTTATGACAGACCTTAAGAAAATAAGAAGATGTGGTATGATTGCCAATGAGAAAACAATCCACCAGAGACTGAAAAACGAGGATGTAAGCAAACACCACATAGTTTTTTAAAAATTCACATTGAACGTATAGACTCTGGGCGATTTAGATCTTGACATTTTTATAAAGGCATGTCTATTGTTGAATATTTAAGTTGCCCTGTAAGAGCCTGTCTTTTGGAGAAGGCTATATTTTGCTCTCCAGATGTCTAAGTTATTTATATGACTGGTTGGGTTGCTATCTAATTTACCAGAAGCCCATGACTTCTGCATTTACTCATACCCCACATCTACCTTTATTCATAAAAAGTTTGGTCTGATAGAAATGATTACACTGATGTTGAAAGGCAAAGTAATATTATTTTGAAATACCAGAAAACTTGTTGCACATATCAAATAATATGTCAAACAGTGTGTCTATATATGTTCATGTATAAACATCCCAGAGTATAGAAGTTGACGGAGTTATACGTACCCCGTTAAGTGTACATTAAATTTTTGGGACTGAAAATGATATTCAGAATCAGCATGAATGTCGGTCTACATCTTTCATTAATTGAATAGCTGGCAGATGATAAAACAGCGGGATGGTTGTTGTTTAAATTCACACCTTAATATGATTAGGATAAGAACACAATAAACGATACTTGTACATATTTGTTTCATTCCAATAAATAAAATATGTTTTATAAATAATAAGTGTTTAAGAGAAAGAAAAACACTTTTCCCGAACCCTACAAAACTTTAATAGCAATACACAAATGCTCTGTATTTTGAATTAATTATTATACATTTCAACTTTTAGTTTATCAAATTCACATTGTTTCTTTTGAAATTAGGTGTGTACTTATAAGCTCTTTGTAATTCATTAGCAAATTTCTAGGAATACAAAATGTGTGTTTAGTTCTATCAGAGACATATAATATATGTATTATATGTCTCTGGTTCTATATATATATTTAAATAATCCGGACAAAGTTTAAAATTTCAATAATTTTTAATCAGGACTTAAATTCAATTAAACATTTTCGCCATCATGAATTTAAAAATAATTGAATAAGGATTAATATTATTATTATTTCATTTTTAAAGTTTTCGACTCTATCTTATATCAAACATTTTCCGTCTTTCCCGATATGGTATGTATAGCTATTGGTTTCAGTTCTTTACAATATACGTATATAAATATACATGAACTGAAGCTTGATAGCGAAATAATCGCCATATTCAAGCGTCCAGGGACACCATCAAATGTAAACTTAAAATAAATTTTTTTGCACCTTCAGAAAGAAGAATTATACAGAAATAGCATGGGCCATGGCGAAATAATGTCACTCAATAATGAATTTTATATGATTTTTTCCTCCACTCGTCATCATTGGATTTGGTTAAGTTATGTAGGAAAACGTATCTTTTAATAGGAAATTTTCAAATCATAAGGGACACCACTTTAACATAACATAAAATGATTTTTTACATCGAAAGAAAGATAAATTTTATAACTTTTCACCTGCCATGGCAATAGTTTATGATTGTACAAATAAATTGTTGACAAATCATTTTAAAGTAACTGTCATGTTTTTCCATATACAACAATGTTAAATTTTATCAGTCCGATAGTGCTCCCATGTTGGTCACTGATAACGTTACTCCCGCTGAGCTGTCCCTGATTCTTGTGTATGACATGCAAGTTTTGGAAATATTCGGAAGATATTCAATCCTGGAAAGGTTTTTGTATGATAGAGACAGGGAAATACGCATACAAATTAAAAGGTTGGTAACATTTAAATTACAACTTTTTGATATTCAGGCTTTCTCCTAAATTGTTACAGTATTTGGAGAATTGTGTTTAAATGGAAGACCTTAAAATTTGATTGTTTTCTGTTAAATTTATTTCACAATTTTACATCAATTCGAAAAGATTAAATCAAATTAAATAAGTTTTCTTGTAAGTCGGCAATATAAATAAGAATACAACATAAGCTCTGAGTGAGCTTTTGAACCGACATAAAGTTCCGTTTAATGTACTTTTAAATCGATGAATGACAAATCATAGATAAAGATACTCTGAGGAAGATTAATCGAAGAGAGATGTACTTTAAATATTTATAGTGCAAAGTGAACAAAAAAAAAAAAAAAGTTTCACTTTTCAATCTTTAACATTTTTTTCATCTGTATTTATTCTGAAGACATGTCCAATATCAACGAAGTCCGATTTATCTCCAACTTACTAGTAAATTTCGTTTCTGTTTTTGCACATACTTGAATATAAACCTCATTAAATTTGATCCCAAAAAGTCACTTAAAAGGAATAAATATTTAAAAGTAGGGCAAAATGAGCTTCTCGTGCTACTAGAGGGCACATAGACCT